>APFE030618626.1:152025-181628 GCA_000404065.3 Pinus taeda
GGCTTTGAGCACCGCGGAGGCCGAATACATTGCTGCTAGTATGGCCTGTTGTGAAGCAGTTTGGTTGAGGAAGCTCTTTAGTGAGCTGTTCCAACATGTGCTAGATACCACTGTGATACTCTATGATAATCAGAGTGGGATTCGTATGACTGAGAATCCTGTATTCCACGACCGATCCAAGCATATTGATATCAGGTACCACTTTATCCGGGATATGGTACAGCGAGGCGCCGTAAGGCTCGATCATATAGGAACTGATGAGCAGGTCGCGGATATTCTCACTAAGCCCCTGGGGAAGGTCAAGTTCCTAACCTTCCGTGAGAGTCTTGGTGTCGTGGAAAGACCCTATGATGTGGGTCCTATTGGACGATGAGCTCTGGGAGCTCTGGGGGGCTTTGGGGATAGCTTCTCGGAGCTATAAGCACTCATAATGCTTCTGCCCCACCTTTGTGATTATTGAGCTGGTTCGCCACTCATTTATCTGTGCCCCGTATGCATCCTACCCATTGAGTTCAGGGCTCATGGGAAGTACCTCTCATTTGGCCAATGAGGTGTGGAAAAGCTAAAGACTATTAGCAAAGACTGATGGACGCATCAGAGATTGCCGTACTCTCTATCTAGGATGGCATGGTCCAACCACTTGATCTGGGATCAAGATTTGTGAGGTCTGGGACCTCTGGACTGATTATGGCAGTCGGGGGATGATGTCTTTGTGACTGACCCACTTCTGTTCTGAAATAAAGAAGCCAGCAAAGCAAGTTTCGCCGGGATGACTCACGATGTTGATTGCACTAATAGATGGAGTTCTCCCTAGTTGAGAGGGAGTGTTAAATTTGGACAACTAGGTCCAAACTCCATGTTCTGATGCTCAGATTAAAAGGCTAATATTTTTGTTGGATTCCTCCTTCTGAGAGGTGTAAAATCCATATAAAAATAGTCTTAATCCGATGAGCAGAACTTATATTTTGAATTTATTATTATTAATAAATTATATGTGCAATGTCAGCCAGTTTTGTCATGTAGGCTCACATGCCCAACAGATGTGTCACACACCCCCATTGATGGATATATATACAGGAAAAGTTGGAGAGAATTTCATAACAACTCAACTCACATCTTCCTCTCTCATCTTAAGAGTACGAGCTACCTGGAGGACGAATTTCAGCCACACGTGGGAAGGACGAAGAGGACAGACCGTACGGCTAAGCTGTAGTACGATTTTTTGCTGCTAGGGTTTCGCAGAAGTTTCACCAGCGTTGATTTTGGTCAATGCTTGGTCCAATCAAGCTGAAAACTTGTGGAAGGTTCGATTTTTGAAGGTCGTACTACCTGGCACAAAAATCGAGGTCAAAGGGTTGACCATTTTGCTGCTGCGTTGACTTTTAGCTTGCTGCCCCTGCGTTGACTTTTCATGACAGCGTTGACTTTTGTAGAATTGACTTGGGTTGACTCATCTACTGGTTGGAGGGTTGTTGTGACACATCTGGGCTAGCTGACCAAAAGGAGACTTTCCTGGTTGAAGCATCCTGTTGACCGCCGAAACGAACACATACATTTTTCCTGTTTCTGATTTGTCTTCTGTAAGATATGCTTATATGTTCTATCTGCATTTTGCTTAACTTCTTGTATGATTGCTGTGAGAAAAGTGAAATTGCTCTTAGCATAGAACATCTTCAAAACTTTACACTCATAGACGTACAAGGGGCATCCTGAAGAATTGTGAGAACTTGTCACCAGGTCTTGATGCTATCAGCATTGGGTAATGAATCCAAAGCAATCAGGAACTGGTCGGAAATCCGATAGTTGGAATGAAGCCACCAGCAATCCAGTTGGTAGTTTGGCTAACCACAATTGCATAAGATAAAGACTGCTGGTCAGATTGGGAGATTCTTGATGCCAACCAAGGTGTGTGAAGAGGCAGACCGTGCAGGAGCACAGAAATAAGCACTCCGCGGGCCCTAACACCTGTGGTAGCAGACACAGAAGCATATCACAGGAAACTCCCTGAAGCATCGAAGCAGGAAGTGGAATATCTGGAAAACAGGATTTGTGAAACAGGGAAGATCCCCAGCAGCAGACTTAAATAAGAAATGAGCCCTTGGATTCCAGATACAAGATACAAGTTTCTGCTGGAGTAGTGACACCAAGTACCTGAAAACTGTGGACTTATATTGGCACGTGAAAACTGTAAATGCATGTACCATAGAAGAGAATGGTTCTCAGCACAATGATATTCTCAAGAAACTTGACCAGTTAGACCAAACATATGAAAATCTTACTAATGCCATTTCGAGGTAAAGAGGGTCAGGGTGACAGGACAAGGACAGTTTAGACTGAAACAGCTAGCTGGGCTCCAGAGGCAGGGACAACAACTTAAAATTTCATCAGTGTTGATTATGACTGTGGGCATGAGAACATAGCTTCTGATCTTCCAGGTCATCTAACTTAGTCTAATTTTTTTGGTTTATATGTAACTAAAGAACTCACCCTGAGTGTTCAATGTTTAGGCTTAGGTTGTCAGATGTTCTTTTCTATTTCAATTACTTTGATAAATCCCCGCGAGGGGAGAGACTTATCATGAGATAAATCCTATTAATTTTTTATTGTATCTGCAGGTCATTCTCCTCGGATAGTAGTGTGTACTATTACTGTGCATAAGTGACACAAAAACCTTCTACATTACGAAAAAACAATAAATTTATCCAATTTACCACATCAATCACATAAACCCACCATGTTGGAAATGTAAAACATGACGAGAGCTCCCTGGATAAGCTGAGTTAGGACAAGGACTTAAGGAGGGACAGGCGCATTTCCGATGTTAGAAAGGTTGCATCTTTACTAAAACTCAAGAGTATGACAAGAGCAGCATTGCCAATGACAATGGAAAAGCTAACCAAATTAGGATGGTAGTCTTCAAAGCAAGCCACTCCATAAACACCACTTTTGACTACGGGAGTTTGTTTGCATATTCGTACGTCTTGGCTTATCCTGCAAAAACCGAGCTAGATGAGTGAAGCTTATAGTGAGGCTCCAGACAAATTTTCCCCCCTAATTTCATGTGCAGCAAAGCAAGACAATGAGGTTAATATGATTAAGAAAAGAACAGCGGCAATAAAAATAAAACTGAAAAATGGGAAAGTTTTGTATGTGCTGGGTGAAGATGGCCAATGAATGTGAGGTGGACGGGAAAGCACGAAATGCGAAAAAGAACCAGATGAAGATGAGAATTGAATTTTCTAAAGAATTAATTGGAATATTCAACTGAACTGTTTACCATACCATTTGATGCAAGAAGATGAAATTGTGTAGTGATATTACACACCATATGTCAGTCACACAGATTCCCTCTTTCCTTTGACAATCCAGGGCAGAAATTAAATCTATTTTCTCTTCTCTGCCACATTCGTATCTCCCTTCCGCGTGTGACCAAGCGACCGCCATCGTCCACAAGTCTGGATTGGGAGTTCAGCCACTCTTCGATTTCATAGACTTCGGCTATTGCAGATCCAACCGCAACTGTAACTAAAAATAGAGCAATTAGAACATTCAAATGAAACCCTAGAAAGAATAAGCTGTTTATGTCAAACCCTGACACTGAAACAAATGAAATTTTATTAATGAAAAAACTGTTTTCTCCTATAAATGCAATAGAGAGTATTAGGGCATGCCAGTGAAACAATACGGCATATATGTGAAATCAGACAAAATAAAATTTTATTTATAAAAAATAACTTTTTTATTTTCTGTAAATGCGGTAAGAGGAAGGTATGGGAAAACAATACAAGAGGGATCCGTCATACGATGTGTTTTGTTTATTGATTGGCCTAGATTATTTGTATTTATAGAAGTGATTATGAATCGTTAATTGATATTGTTAAACTCAATTTAATTGATATGGTTAAAGTTAATTTAACTGAGTTTTATAATGAAATTGGAAGATAGATAAATTTGTTTTTTAACTATGGGAATTGATAATTTATTCGAGTGATATGGGATAGGCTGAGGAGGGAGATGGATAAGACTTAACACGCTAGCAAAGCTTTATCAAATGGGGTGTTAGGGACATGAGTGCACTCACAGTATCATGCCTCCACATTTCAAAGGACTTCACCGAACATGTTGCGCGGAGACAACTAGCAAATCCATTGTAGATCTAATACTTGCAAGTAATTATGGTGAAAAGTGTGAGGATGCTTCCCATTTATGATCCTGAGTAGGAGAAAACTAACCCTTCAAAGACACCAAGGATAAAGTAGTTTTTGCTAGTTATATCTTCCATCAATCAGAATTATAGCTTAAGTCAAAATGAGGAATGGGGTTCAAATGGTGCCTCCAGACATTATCTTCTCCAATTATTCTCGATCAGCTCCTCTAGACATTGTCTATTGATATGACTCATACAAGTAAAATTGATTTTTTTTCTTTTTTTTAGTTTCAATTAGTTGCCTTGGTTTTGATGGCATTATTATCATTAAGGTCAAAGGAATCCTTGGTATAGTAGGCCTCATATAACATTGAAATTAGCCTTGTGTGTCAATGCTTGTCCTATATAGTGGTAAAAATTCTAAGAAGTTATCCACTAATGGAGTTGAGCATTTTTGGGTTTGTTACCCTGTGGCTTGCTCCTATTGTAAAGGACATGCTCTTGCGGACCATTTCCTTTTCCACTTGAGCTTGATTTGGGTTTCTTAAAGGTTTCTAATTGAAAACCAGCTTGAAAGGTTGTAATGATTTATTCTCTCTTATATTGCTATGTTCAGGAGTAGAGATTCAAGGTAGAGAGTTCCATGATTTCAGAGTTCTATTGGTATCATTTCTTGATTGGACTAGGGTCAAGCTCTCTTCTATGGTTCTAGTTTGATCAATTGACCTCCTCTTTTCCTTGGCTTCCATGCACTGTAGACTTCAATGACCTGCAGGGGAAGAAGTAATAGTTTACTTTCCACCCATGTTTCTCTGGTTGGGTTGTGTTGATGTTCCTCTTAATAGTCTAGAGAAGTCGGAAATGGATGAGCGGCATCAATTGTGAAAGCTAAGATGCACCTCACGATGTAGAACTCCCTTAATTCTAGCGATGGACTACCTTAACAACACACTATGCATTGTCACATGAATTATTGTTGCCACATTAACACATCCCATATCTCGAAAGACTTGATCAACCACATTACCTCTGGGAGCAAGCTTGCCAAGTTTGAACTCGAGTAATCATTGTTACGGGTGCTCCAACTTGTGATTGACCAAATTAAGTGTAACGGATGTTGAATACGACATCATTGTTTCCAAGGGAAATAAGATACGTGTATCATGTGTTGAGCTATAATACATATGTCCATTGTCAATGGATTTGGTGGGGTTGCGTGTGTTTGAAAGGTTGACTTTGAGAAAGGAACCAGTGATCTCGAGACAATCACTAGTAGAGGCACTTTCACTTTTAGATGTGAAGAAAATTTTCACAATCGAAATAATGAGTTTGAGTAAAGGAATCTTCAACAAAAGTGACTTAAAAACGGGAGCTTTACTTGAAGGGAAAGAGGATCCTTATGTTTTATAAAAGTGGAAAAGCATAAGAGGAGTTGTTAAACCTGCTTGAGAGAATCATAGAAGAACAAACATTCTAGATATGCGTTCAAATTGGACACTTTATCATAAAGTGGAAACTGCTTAAGATTCATTACAGTTGTGAGCATGATATAAATATCTAGTATCTACACAAACAATAAAAAATGGGCATAACATTACCAACACAAGGATTTGATACATTGCAATGAAAATCACATGCACATAAACATAAAACATACGTTGCTTTAAGAATGACCACACAACCATTGACTTTTCAACTTCACCTTGAAAGGTCATTCCCGCAACTTCAACATAACACTTAAACACTGGCATATGTCCCAGTCTTGACCTCGTTGTTGTATATATTGGTAATGACACCCTACCCCTTTGGGCCATCTCTTGTAATAGATTTTTGTACACTCTAGTTTCACCCTAAAAGTTAAAACACATATTAGAAATTACTTATTTAGATTGACATTTATAAGTACGTTACATTTAGCATCTTTTGGCATTTTAAATATAAATTTCCACAACTTTTTCTAGAAAAAATTTCACAAATTTTCACGGAATAATGTCATCTTCAACTATGTTGTCCTTCACTCTTTAGAACAAACAATAATGAAATTTTATGTTGGCATTCTCTTTTATGGAGTGGATTACCCAGCCTGCATTGAGTGTAAATCCAATAGTAATCAAAGTCCCACCTTCCTTAAGAGAGTTCCCTCCACAAGACGTCCATGCAACGCAAGTTGGATAATTGTTAATTTTATCCCTTCTCCAAAGCAACCATGTCTACTTTTAAGGAAAAATTAGGTTCGCCCATGGTTACCACTACCAATGGAAATAATTAACTATTGATCACAATTCCAAGTATTGGGCTTGGTTCTGTTGCATGTGCCATAGGCCAAATTTCAAATCCCCTTAAGTTAACTGACTAGGAAACACAAGATGGCCAGATATTGACTATAGTTTCTCACACATTCTTCAAGTGCCATGGAATCACTTAAGTTCAAATCTAAATATAGATATAGCCAACAATAGACATCATATAGCTCTATGAACTAGACAACACAGTTGACCACCTTGTTTTTAAAATTCTATAGATGTTATAAATATTCATACTACTTCTAGATAAGCAGATAAGGTACCCCTGAAATTTATTTGATCTGAATGTAAAACTCATAAAAATGGCTAAAGGTGTTAAAACTTGGACAGGTTATGAATCAAACCAAGGAATTGCCTTTAGTTGGTTGGCTACCCTACCACTAATTATGCCCGCCAGTTTCGCGGTAGCCAACCTAGTCTAGATGGTGGATTGATCTTATAACATAGGGTTAAAAACTCATCTCACTTCCCTTCTCCTTGTATAGTTTGTCCAGTTTGTGATGCTTTTACAAGGATCAAAACATGGATGCTTTCATGGCATGACAAGGGTTAGAACTTATAACCCCTAGCCTATCCAGTGAAACTTGTAATATGTTGTATAGGCATTAGCAACTCTTCAAACAAAGCTAAATTTATGTATTATTTTTGGTGTAGTGCTAGCCATTTTGGGCTGGGTAGGTTCAGCAACCCTGCCCGATCTATAGATACAAATTTAATTAATATGAGCCTTCTGGTACCACGCCAGAGAGTTTAAAGGTTTGAATAGGTGTAAAACCAATTCAGGATGGGTGAGGGAAAGGATTGATAATAGAAATAAATTTCATTATTGTTCATAGGCCAATGGGACTCAAAAGTACAACAAAAGATAATTATAATGCGGCAATGCCTAGGGCTTTTAAGGGATAAGACTTTTGTTTGTGTAATGCTTTCAATCTAATATTTAAATCAACATGGAAAAATAAACAAATAATGGTCCACTTAATAGGATTCTTGCAGCAAGAGACTACTAGGGGCCTCTTCTCGAGAGAGTACTGAGAGCAACGTTCGTAGTTGCATGGTTGGCCTAGTGCAAAGTAGTATAACATTTGGGGCTTTCGAAATTTTTTCCATTGAATGTGACTACTGCCTTGATATGAGGGGCATGATTGGGCCCCTCCTTATCTGATTTAGAATATTTTTGTGTTATGCTAAGATCCTCCTCAGATTAGAAACAAAATGCGTTCATTGTGCTAAAGGATTCATGAAATTTTGCAAGTGAAATGATGTGTTTGTATGTTAATTTTATGAGCAATTTAACATAAATAAGATATTGAACAACATCATAAACATGTATAGAACATCACCAAAAACACATTACAACAGGAACATGATAAAGGAGTTCACCCCTCCTAGGCTACGTCTCCTTGGTCCAGCGTCCAATGGCTTGGGCCTCTCTATCATGCTCAAAAGTGTAAAAATATGTGTTTACAATGCTCAAATGCTTCTGAAACCTACTCCAATGAGTCCAGAATGTCCAAAAATGGCTATCTAGCCTCTTTTTTGCATCCAATTTGGTCAAAAAGTGAAGAAGTTATGACCTCTCCTAGTTTTCCCACTATTCGCTTCGCAAATTGCACCAAATCCGACACGATCCCACGATTTCACCCCAAAAAGTGCTAACTGGGCAAAAAGTTCACCGCACGGCAGGTGAATTTGTGGGACGGTTAATTTATCCCATAACCCTGTCAATAGTTATAAAAAAATGTCAGCCCTACCGATCACATGACACTGTTAGGGTCTGGCGGTTAAGGGGCAGTCTTCTGGCGATCACGGTGAATGCAACAGTTGGATGATATGCTATTGTGATAAGCAACGAACACGACGAACTATCAACTACAGTATAATTGTATCGCATCTAGAATATATCACAATCGTCAGAGCCAGCGTAATACATATAGCGGGATTACACAATGTGATATGTGATTGTGATATCGATATCGCAACATGATCCTCTTGGGGCTGATTTTGTAGTACTTCCCTTCTGCAACGTGCGATTGTAATTGCCGCATCGCACCCTGGCATGTTCTGGGGCCGATTCTTTAACGCTGACCCGCCTGCCATATGCTAGTTAAGAACCAACCTACGGGTGTGGCAGTAAAGCTTGGTGTTGTTGTGGGTGAGGTTGTGTGTTTGACCCCAACCTCCCCACATAAAATTTTATTCGACCTTTGAGAGGGCATGTAGCGGCCTCCGACGTGTCACCATCTCATTGGTCCACCTATATAGCCTTTAACCAATAGCATCCTGCCAACTCATGCCTGTAAGAACATGCCACATGGAACTCAACCATTCGTTGATGAGATTATGATGCCACCTCATTTGCACAGTGAGCGCCAACTAGGTAGCCTAGTCAGCAATACAAACTATTGACTGGGTTGTCCCCTTTTTTTTCCAAAAATTTCCCTATTTGCCAAAGTGAACAGAACATGTTTCTGAACCCATACAATGTCCGTTTTGCATGAAACAAGTTGCACCAAATTCAAGATAACGAGAGCTAGGTATTCGTTTGGGTTCCACACAATTCTAACAATTTTATTTTTGAGAATAATTTTGAGCACTTGATCACTCCTCCCCACTGGAAGCCTTTTGGACCCCAAAAGATCACTTTCAGTTGTCCAACAGGTGAGGGTACAGTTCCCTCACCTTTCCAATCTCGATCCATTTATCACTGACTTGGAACTTGTGATCTACACAATGCTTGTCGTGCCTTGCTTTGTTCTTGCCCTTGCCCTTTTTAAACTGATCTATTTGATGTACCATTTGGAGTCGTTCAATGAACTCTTTGGCTTTGTCCATGTTACTATCAATAGCAACATCCTTCTTACCAAGATGATACAACACATTATGATGCAAATGGTAAAAAAATTCTCTACTTGATTCATTTGAATCAAGCTTGAATATACATCTTGAAAGTATGTATTTTGTTGAACATAACTTTCATGTAAAACAAAATTATGCTTGAGGAAAGTAATTATACAAACTATAGGCCTAGAAAGTACATCAACAAACTTGTCGCTTATACCTTTCTCATACCTTTTGACCAAGTGGAATAGTAGAACAAAACCCATTCAATGAAAGTGCCTTTGTCGCTGCAACTTAAACACTTCACCATTGAAAATTTCTGAATGAAAATAAATGGGCTTACCACATTGCATAAAGACTACGCCCATGGCATAGTCACATACATCAACCTGGAACTCAAATGACTTTTTCAAGTTTAGAAGAGCAAGTATAAACGTTGAATTGATATTTTGTCTTAAATCATCAAAGGCCTCTTGTTGTTTGCCTCCCCACTAGAAGACCTTTTGCACAGCTGCCAAAGAATGCAAATGAGCTACAATAGAAGAAAAATTAGCAAAATCTTTCCTCCAACATTGGGTTGCTCCCAAAAAACCTCTTATCCAAATGACTATCTTAAGCACTGACCAATCCATAATGGCATCAATCTTGAAGAGGTCTAACTTTAGCTCACCTTCTCCAATCTCATGGCCCAAGTACATCAAAGAACTCTTATCCAACATATACTTTGGCATCTCCAATAACAAATGTTCTTGAAATAAGACATCAATTATTTCTTTCTCATACATGACATGTTCATAATGACATTTTTTAAAAATGAAAATGTCATCCAAGTAGACTATCATGTCTAGAAATGGCTTCAATACATCTTGCTTCATATGCATGAAAGTAGTAGGAGCATGGAAAAGACCAAAAAACATAGCAAGCCATTCAAACAAACCTTGTTTATTTTTTAATGTTGTCTTCTATATGTCTCCTTCAACAACTCTAACTGGATGAAAACTACTTCTTGAATCCCATTCAATGAAATGCTTACCATTCTTCTTAGGCATCAAAACAAGGGGTGCACCACATGGTAAAGGAAAAAGTCGAATGATCCTTTTATTCAGCAATGCTTGGATTTGTTTTGTTATTTCTACACTTTCCATGCTTAACATCCTTTGCATGTCAATGTTAGGAAGAAGACACTTTTGTTGCAATGGTATTTCATGTTGGATTCTCCTCTTGGAAGGAAATCCTTTTGCTTTTTGAAACACCTCATCATCATGGTTAACTACATCAACCAAATCAGTTTTCCATTTTGAAGTATAACCATCAAACACTTTATAATCAATATCAACATTGGGTTTGATCATAAGAAGCACTAAATTCTTGCTTGAATTCAGTAGTCTTTTCATTTGCCCTGCATTAACTAATCAAAGATTTAGCTTCTTGCGATGAGCTCGCACAATATACTCCACACTATCCTTGAACAAGTACTACTTTTTTTCATGACGATGGAAGATTGTTTTTCTATCATAAAGGTGAGGAGTACCCAAAACAATTCTTGATATATCAAGAGGTACAACATCTAATTCAACTTCGTCAATGAAGTTTGTTGTGATTGCAAACTGAAGAATACATTTTCTTGTAACCTGTAAGTTTTTGACCTTGCATATCCAACCCAATGGATATGGCTTGGGATGTAAAATGGTTTCAAGATTAAGTTTCTTGACTAAGTCATCAAATATCAAATTAGCTTGAGACCAACTATCAAAAAGTGTATCAATTTCTGTATGTTTTGAGATTACCCTCACATGAAATAATTCAATCCTTGTTTCTTCATTTGGAGTGCTAGTGTGACAATTTGATATGCTAGTGCTAGCAATGGATTCTTTTCCTTTTATACTCATGGTTGTAATTTTAGTTTCATCACCCGAATCGGATCCCAAATCCTTTTAAATGACGACAACTGTCTTTTCTTTTCCTTTGTTGTTGAATTTATTTGGTTTCATTTTGGGATGAATCTTCCAACAATGATCTTCATCGTGGCCCTCCATAGAACAATGTTTACATATTATTTTCTCTCCTTTTTTAGTGGAGGCATTTTTCTTTCCCTTGAAACTCTTTTCTTTCTCTTTACCCTTAAATGGATTTTTACTACCTTCTTCTGGGGTGTTTTTCCCTCTTGCCTCAAGATAAGTGGCTTGCACACACACGTCATCTAGATTATTAGGAGTAAACATTAAGATAGTATGCCTAAGGTAAATGTGTAAACCCCTTATGTACTTCAGCAAAGTGTCGTGTGATTGCAAATCTACACCTAACATTAAAGACCTTTTTCTGAATTCTTGGGTGTAATCTTGCACATTTTGACCTTTAAGCTGTCTAAAGTTCTGCCAATTCATGATGGCTTTCTGCATATAAGCTAGAGGGTAGAATTGTCTTTTGATTGCAACAATGAAATCATTCTAAGAAATTGAGATCTTACCTTGTTTTTTAATCTCCTCTTAGGTCTTTGATTCCCACCATGCCAGTGTTGCACCCTCCATTCTCAAGGAAGCTAACTGAATCTTTATGTCATCCTCTTAAAGGTTTTGAATCCTGCAATAGACCTCCAACTGACGAATCCAATTATCAAGCTTCTCTGCATTCACTTCACCATTATACATGGGCAGCTCAAATTTAACATCAAGTTTTTAAAAAGGTGATTTACTAGTTCCTTTTGAAGTATGATGATGAGCATAAGTAAGGGTTGTGTTAGTGGAAGAGGGTGAAGATGCTTGTGAGGAAGAAGATGAAGAAGATGGTGGAGAGGGTGGAGGTTTGTCTCCATTTCCATTACCTCCTCTTGAAGAGCCTTCTCCTTTGAGAGGTTTGGAACTTTCCCTGTACAACCTGATATTCCTCTCTTCATAGAGGACCTTCACCATCTCTGTCATATCAAAGAAAGCCTTTCTGGAGGTCTTCTCATCTTCTGTCATGTTTATAGGTTCTCCTTAATGAGACATGATCTCTAGAGTTTCAACTGCAACTCGACGCTGAAACGGTGTTGAAGATTGTGGCAACCTTGCTCTCCTTCCCTTTAACCCAACTTCATGGCTTCCAACCAGAGCCCCTTCTCCTCTTTTGAGTTTTAACCTTGTAAGCATGACATGAACTTGCAAACAGTTAAATCCTTATTTCACAAAGCAAACTTAGAGCTTTGATACCAAATGATATGATTTAGAATATTAGATTGTTGTGCTAAGATCCTCCTTAGATTAGAAACAAAAGGTTGTCATTGTGCTTAAGGATTCATGAATTTTTGCAAGTGAAATGATGAGTTTTTATGTTAATTTTATGATCAATTTAACATAAATAAGAGACTGAATAACAGCATAAACATGTACAAAACATCACCAAAAACATATTACAACAGGAACATGATAAAGGAGTTCACCCTTCTTGGGCTGTGTCTCTTTGGTCCAGCTTTCAATGGCTTGAGCCTCTCTATTATGCTCAAAAGTGTAAAAATATGTGTTTGCAATGCTCAAATGCTTTGGAAACCTACTCCAATGAGTTCAAAATGTCCAAACATGGCTATCTAGCCTCTTTTTTGGATCCAATTTGGTCGAAAATTGAAGAAATTATGACCTCTCCTAGTTTTCCCACTATTCTCTCCGCAAATTACACCAAATCCAGCATCATCCTACAATTTCGCCCCAAAAAGTGCTAACTGGGAAAAAATTTCACCACGCATCGAGCGAATTTGTAGGACGGTTAATTTAGCCCATAACCTTGTCGACGGTTATAAAAAAATGTCAGCCCTACCAGTCACATGACGCGATTAGCATCTGGCAATTAAGTGGTGGTCTTCTGGTGGTCATGGTGAATGTGACGGTTAGACGATATGCGATTGCAATAAGCGGCAAACCTAACGGACTATCAACTGCAGTATAATTGTATCGCATCCAGAATATATCGCAATCGGCGGAACCAAGGTAACACATATAACAGGACTTGCATTGTGCAATATGCGATTGCGATATTGTAATCGCAACCTAATCTTGTCGAAGCTGATTCTGTAGTATGTCCCTTTTGCGATGTGTGATTGTGATTATCGCATCGCACCCTAGCTTGTTCTGGGGTTGATTCTTTAACGTCGACCCGCCTGCGATATGCTAGTTAAGAACTAACTTGAGAGCGTGGAAGTAAATCTTGGTGTTGTTGTGGGTGAGGTCGCGGGTTCAACCCTGCCCTCCCCACATAAAATTTTATTCGACCTTTGAGAGGGCACGTGGTGACCTTCGAGTTTGCCACTTGTCACCCTCTCATTGGTCCACCTGTATAGCCTTCAACCAATAGCATCCTGCCAACTCATGCATGTACAAACGTGCCACATGGAACCCAACCATTTGCTGGTGAGATTATTGTGCCACCTTGGCTGCATTGTCAGCGCCAACTGGACAGCCTAGTCAGTCATACGGATTGCTGACTGGGTTGTCCCATTTTTTCCAAAAATTTACTTGTTTGCCAAAATGAACAGAATGTGTTTCTAAAGCCATACGGTGTCTGTTTCACGTTAAACGAGTTGCGCAAGATTCAGGATGACGAGCACTATGCAGTCATTCGGGTTCCACACCATTCTACAAATTTTTATTTTTAAGCATAATTTTGAGCACCTGATCACTTCGAGTATGAAAAAATACGAATGTAGATCAAAACAAATCCTCTAAGCAAGATCATGTAGCTAGTTCTTGTAGATAACTGCACTAACAGTAATAAAAAATAAATCCAATTACCCAAACCCTGATCCCTAGAATAAGAAAATACAGTAAACATTCATCTCAAAAGGAACTTTAAAAATAGTGTAAATATGTTATCTATACGTTGCAAATGTTGCAATCCTTCTCAATACAATAACTTTGGCTGTAACATCTTCTTCCTTCTATACCCATGACAAAAAATCGTGATTTAGACTTTATATTGCTCTCTAGTACATGACGATAATTTGGGTTTCTGAGAATTTGGGTTTCGCAAAAAATGAGAAAAAGATCCAGATAAAACACAACAAATGCCAATCCTTCCAGGAGGAAAGATGTGTCATGTTGACATCCTTGCTCTTATAATGTTGCGGGAAAGAACAAATATAAACCAAAATGAGTTTGAATGCATGAAATTCCTCTCATTGCCTAATGTATATGAGTTAAGGGTTTCCCCTGTCTCAAACCCAACATTTGGGCAAGTTATTAAATCAATTAATGTATTGTAAGGATTAAAATAATTCTCCAAACTTAAGAAGAAGAAATAAAAACTAAAATGGGTTGGAACATGTGAAATTCCTCTCGTTGCCTAATGTACATGATTTAAGGGTTTCCGTTGTCCCAAACCCAACATTTGCCCAAGTTGTTAAACCAATCTCCACATTGTGAGGATTAAAATAATTCTCCAAACTTGAGATGTATAAAATCTAACATGGCATATGGAGACCTTTTTGTCTCTAAATTTTAACATTGCATATTGATTTATAAAACCCTTAAAGGGGTTTGAATCTATTTGTAGTGTTAAGATTTAGTGAAATGTGACACTTCAATATCAAAAGTGAAAATTTTCATTTCCGAAGTGCACAATTAAAAATGACTAATTCATATACTTGTTGTATTTGTTAGTTGACTGTATTTTTGTATTTGTTAGTTGACTGTATTTTTATTATTGGACTATAGTAGTTTTTTAGGTTAATCTTTTTTAAATTTGTCATTTATTATCTCCTCATATATTTTAGTCCTAAACTAAATTAGTCATTTAAGTTAGTCATTTTTAGTTAGGTCACTTATTATCTAGTCATATATTTTATCCCTACACGAAATTAGTTGTTTAAGTTAGTCGTTTTTAGTTAGTGTAGAATTTTCTCTACAAATCAGCTAGCTCACTGATATCATGTAGAAATTTCACTTGCAGATCAAACTGATATATGCAATGTACTAAAGCATAATATTAGATCTACATCTACCATAAACTTTGCGGAAGCTAATCAACCATGAGCAACATCAAGCATGAACACATATAACTGATAAGAAGGAATCAATCACACATAACATAGAATATATCATTGGGGAAAGCACTAGCATAAAACCCCATCACTGTATTATCAATCAAGTGGAGATCCTCAACAACATACAGAGAGAATCAGCTCAATAGCTATCCTGCTCTCTCTGTAATCAGAAGATGAAAATCATGGACTACCTAGGCCTCAATGTATAGGTTGTAAATTGCCTAATCATACCTGCTGCCACCTCAGGTCCAACTACATAGTCATAGAAGAAAATAGATTCCTTCCTCATGCAAGGAATACTTACTAGAAATATCCTAGCATTTGATAGTACACTGTCCCTCATCTGATCTCAACTGGGTCTTTGTCTGAATTGCCACCTATCAATTATTCATGAGAGAATACTCAGTTATATGAAAATAATAGTTGTCACATGCATGCAAGCATCAACAAACTATATCTCATTAATTTAACAACTTGTTAAATTAATCTAACTGGACTTGACTAAGTTAAACTAAGTCAACTGATCCTCTCAAAATAGAACTGAACCTTATCTCCTTTAATCAAGGTATAAATTCCTAAATCAAGAGAGAAAATAATTGCATGATCTCACAAAGACTTCAAGTTTAATTTTCCATAACTACTTAACTCATGGAGATTAATTCATTAATATTTTAAACTGCTGGTAAGACCAAATTTGTCTTTACTTCGCATAGTTAGACCAGGGACTGCTAAAAATAGGAAGGGACCCAGAAATGCTATTTTTAGAAGTTTCTATTTTTAGCAGTTTCACCTCTCACCCAAGGTGGCCAAACTACTATTTTTAGCAGATCTATTTTTAGCACTTTCTAAATTTAGCATTTCTTATTGCACATTTTTCAACACTCCCTCTCAACAAGAAAGGCTTCCTCTCGAACCCGATCCTGTAACTTTGGAATGTTCTTCATGCAACACATCTACCAAGTGTGGTTGCTCCAGCAACACTCGGAACAAAAACACTCCCAACTGACCTCTCTGTTGGGTTGGAAACATACTCTAATGTTGAAGCTCTACCTGCTACTAGACAAGTGCTCTCTCTCTGACCTCTGCGCTACTACAACATCTCCATGCTTCTCGCACCATTGCACCCTTCTCTGTGCTACCCTGCACTGTGCAACACACTTGTGCCTCTCACATTGTTGCAGCCTGCATGCTCTGTGTTGTCCTGGGATTTCCTGCACTGTAGCTCTCTCTGCCACTCCATTCACATCTGTCTCTACCCAATTAGTCAGTCCCTGCTAATCCACATCGAGGCTCCCGTAGCAAGGTCTCATCCAAGAGGTTGGGTACCTCAAGGATCCTGCCCCTCCTCCTTGGGACGATCACTCTATATCGCCCCACCTCTTACCTGGAGATATGGTTGCATGCGATCCCTCTATGCACTTGGCTTGAAGTTTCCCCCTACTGGAGGTCTCTACATGATTAGATATCTCTACTCGATCTCCACTCAGCTTCCCCTGTTGTGGCCGCTCCATAACCTCCTGAAGTCGCTGCACCAATCGTGGCTCCTCCACAATCGTCTGAGACTTCTTTTGGCACTACAGGTTGAGAGGTAATATACCCTCCCTCTCAACCACCAAGTCTCCATCAGTTGCCTTGCTACTCAAGGCTTTGCATGCATCTTGAACCTCAAGAGCATACAGGTTCTTAACCCGTGAACCGATCTGCTTCACCCGTCTAGTGATAATGTGTCTAAGGAAAACCTTTCCCTTACTGAAGACTACATCATAGCCTCTGTCTTCCAGCATCGTGATCCACACCAAGTTTCTCTTCAGTCCTAGTACATACTTGACATCGGTCAAGGTAAGGCGAGCTCCATGCTCCCTTTGAAAAATAACCATGCCCACACCTGAGACACTATACTTCTCATCATTACCCATCGCTATGAGTATTTGGAGATCTTTCTCCTCCAAAGTACTAAACAAACTCTTGTTGCCGGTCATGTGGAAAGAAGCTCCACTGTCAAGAAACCACCCACTTCGCACCATGGATGAAACCATGCATGCGAAGAGTGTGAAATCCAACTCAAACTGTGAAGCAAGTGCCTCACCTTCAGATCCTTCCCCAGATCCCTTCTTGGATTTCCTCTGTGGACAATTTACAACATAATGGCCCACCTCATGACAATGAAAGCATCGCACTTTCGATTTGTCAACCTTCTTCCCACCATTGGAAGAACTGGATTCAGAAAGAGAAACCTTCTCCTTCCCCTTCTTTGCCTTACTCGCTAAGGCACAGTTCTCCTCATCCTCCATGGATGAAGAACCGTCTCTGGTGCTCCGTTTGATCTCCTCCTGCATCAAATCTGACCATAGTCGTTCCCAATCTGACAGTTTCTCCCTTCCATTAACCGAGTCCTGGTAGCTATGACAGCTCTTAGGAAGGCCAAGGAGTGCTAGACTCACCATATCATCATCAGTTGTCATGACCCCTACACTTGCAAGCTCATCCCTGCATATGATGAGCTTGGTCAGATACATGAAAATCATCTCATCCTTTTCACACTTGATTTTCGAAGTTTGTCCTTCAGTGCCAGCTTCCTCTGATTATTGCTATTCTAATATAAATCTTTCAATGTTTTCCACATTGCAAACAGAGTCTCCTTCCCATGGAGGCTCGAGACAATGTGATCTCGCACTCCCTCCAAGGGAATTCTCCTAGCTCTAACCACACACTTTTTACATTCCGCTAGTTGAGTAGCATCAATAAGCTTAGGCACTTCTTGATCAATGAAGTCCTTAAGGTCGTTATCTTCTAATGTTGCCTCCATGCGATCCTTCAAACTATTTGTTAAACCAATACATAGAACCTATGTATTAGCTCTCGGCCTAAACAAAGCATTAAACATTGCAAATAAAACATTATAAACAGTCACATAACCGTGAGCCTAAACCGTATGGGGACCATCGTTCATGTGAACAGGCAACAGAGTTAACTGTAGCGGAATAAGTCGTCGAGCTTGGAAACCGTATCGGAAACTATGGTAATGTGATCAGATGCAAAACCGTTAGAGTTCATCGCAGACCGCAGCAGTGTAGACCGCCAATCGGAACCGCCGATATGTGAACAGGCTGGAGTTTCCGTCAACAATTAACTGTTTCGACCAGCATGCAACGGAACCGCCAGGTTGTACTCGCGGGATATTAGCAGCGTTCACATGCATTGTCTCCCCTCCGCCCGGTCAGCAATACCGCCAACGGTTTTCAGTTATCATAAAGTTTATTTATGGGTTTTTTGTTCAGTTTGTTTTAAAACTAATTCAATGATCATGGTGTTATCCTAAGGTTACAAAACCTAATAAGACCGAGACCAACAAACTCTAATTTCAAACTTATTCATTCCTAAACTCTATCTAAGAAAGTTTGAATGTACTTGGAGGGTTTTAAAAGGAGGTTTTGCTCATTGAAGTGGACATTGGTGGTTTTTGGTTTTTGTATGCAGTTTTTGGAGGTTATAGTCGATTTTGTTTTCAGTGTAACAGGAGCATCCAGAGTCAGAATTGGGAACCATGAAAAGTGATGGGAAGCTGGTTCAGAGAGTTATCATTTGACAATGACCAGAAGTGCATGCATGCACATTCAATGTAGCCAATTCTCTGTGTAAATTGACCTCCTCAATTTCAATCCTAATAAAGCGATCGCCCTTCTTGAAAGCAGACCCGGAGACGTAGACCAGCAGGGACGAACTTCGTAATCAATCTTGCGATCTGGTCTTGTTGTGTATTTGTTGTTTTCTCTTCTGTTTTGCATCTTGCTTATGTTTTATCAATTGTCGTAAAGTAAATCTTCTTAAGCAGTTTTCACGATTTCAGCACTTTCAATTAACATTCTATTCATTAATGGCATAATCAATTCTACATCAGTTTTAACATCTGAACATTTCAGATCACCTATTGACCTCTCTTTGCACATTTTGGGGCAATTGCTAGTAGTAGTATATATGCAAAATGTAGTCGTAATTTGTAATCACAAATTTATCATTTACAATAGTCATTTATATTTTGTAAGTAATTTCATATTTCATTATATAACCACTAATTTAATAATTTATATTTATTTCATTTACTTTCATTAATAATCATTACAAACGACTAATTTAGTCATATATTCATTTTATTTGTGTTTATTATTAATCAATATAAACTACTAATTTAGTAGTTTTAAATTGATTTTATGTGTTCATTATTAATTAAAATAAATTAATTAGAATGTTTTTGCGAAGAAAAAAAAATTGAGATACAATGCACATGGTCATCTAATATGAAAACACAAAATTATATATGTTAAATACAATACTCAATAATATCAAGTACAACTATAAATAATTTCAACCACATAAATTATATTATATGAAATGTCAAGTATTACAATATGAGTTTCCAACTTAATATTGGTTGGACAACAATTTACACATGAAATATTGTTTCATCAGTTCAAAACATTATCATTGTGTTGCCAAGGCATTGCAGGTGAATTCACCAACTCTAAAGACTTGACTATCAATCTGTATGTTTGTGTCTCATGCGAGATATTGGCTTTAAAGATATCATTAGATTAGTTCTCTTCTCTCCCCCTTTCTACATTTGTCACTCTGGTTTTATTGTTCTCCTCTTTCTTCAATTCCTGCTTTTTACCATCATACTGAGTTCATTTTTTGAAAACGAAAAAAAATACAATGCAAATTATAAGACATGAAAGACGATGAACACTAAAATATAAATTAAAATAGACTATAAAATATTTATAAGACATATACCTCAACATCAACAATGTCAATATCATTTTTCTCCAAAATACAAGAAACTAGAACAAGAGTTCTTCAATTGTGCAATAATGACCATTATGTAGCCAGATGACCTATATAAATAAAGAAAATAAAATGTTACCATGGAAGAAAAAAAACGCCTTAATAACTTAGTATTCAACCTTTAGGGAAAGCTTAGGCACAATCATGTCAGTTAAGTTACAAGCTAAAAAGCTTAGGCTATAAATAATTTGAGATGTGATGTCTAATACTTGTCGTTTTATTCTCAACAACATTTCATTCTCTAACTCACGAACTTAGTCAGGTATATAGACAACATGTGCTAAAATAACAACATGAAAGTAAACTTTTCTAATAGTCATGAAAATCTTTTAACACAAAACAACTAAAAAAATTTCAATCAATATCATGTAATACTAATTTCATCTTCAAGCTTTGGATATTGTTTAATGGACATTATACCAAGTATTTTCAATTTCATAGTTAAAAGAAAAAACAAAATCTAAGGAAACATTCAAATTACAATCAAACAATAAATCATGGAATATCCATTACAATTATAAAAAAATTATTTACCCTTCCACCAATGTTTGGCATTCCTTTAACATTTTCTTGACCAAAATAACCATGAGGTGAAAGAATCACAACATTAAAAACCATAAGAATCCCTGCTATAAACATTTCCAAAGTCGATGGATCAAGGGGCTGATGGATCTCCAATAGTAAATGAATCATATCCAAAACATGCTCTACATTGTCTCCCCATCTTTTTTCCAATCTCATTTCCTATAACCTGCCGACACCAGAGTGAAGTAACAATCAAACAAAGGAAGTGACATTTGTTTTTATCTTTTATATTTATAAATTTTGATTTTCATTTCTTACGAGAACATATTAATTCATATTTAAAGCCTCCCTGTCATGAGAATGTATCAATCAAGTGGGACATCAAAAAAATAGACTTCAATGAGATCCTCAAACAATTCCTACAATATCAATATTTTTCCTTCTATGATATATTGGATAAACAAGAGAACATATCTACAAAAAGAAAAAAGAAAAAGAAAAACCATATATTATTGGTGTTCAAACTCTGTATATGGCATATTCTTAGGCAACTTTTTAAAATGTTCCTCTGTCTTTATCAAAGGGGATTGTACTTTGGTTAAACTCTTTATCATTTCATTCAACATCAATTTCTGCAAGATAAATGCCACACATTATTCTTTTCCATTTCTCAACATTCTACAAACGATAAATTGGAAGTCACATAAAACGGAGAGAAAACCATTTTCTAACCAAAACAAACAACCAAACAAACAATGCCTCCAACAAAACTTCACGCCTCAAAATTTACTCTATCACATGCTTAGGCTAAAGGTGAGAGTTTTTGAACTATCTTTAGGTCATTCTTAATGGGATATTCATATGCTTACCATGATGTCAATTTGGAGCTAGAAGCAATATATAAATCCTGGTTATTATCAGTGAAATTCAAATATAATTTAGAAAAATAACATTGCAAGGTAGTGGAGAGAGAAACATCTTCATAATTAAGTTTTTCTATTTTAATTTGATTTGAGTTGAATTTGTATTTGAATATATAGTTTTCTCTAAAGAAGTAAAATAGAAAGATGAAAATCGAAATAGCCCTGAAAATTTTTAATCAATTCATATTATAAATTGACCCAGTGCAATGCTCAATACAATTTTTCATCTCGTCACCCTATCTTGCCTTTATATGTTTTTATTGTTTCCATGTGATGCATTTCCCAAGGAAACTACTAGGCACTTCCCATCATTCCAAAGTTGGTCCTCAAAATAAACTGAATTATGTAAAATCTCAAAGTCTTGTCATGTCACTTACAGGAACAAAACCTAGGTGGAGACTCGAGAGGACCCAATTTAAAAACCTGTCATTTATATGTAATAATATTGATATCTTGAGAATTAAAATCCCCTTTCTACAAAAAAATCTATGCTACTGGACATTAAAATAATATATGCCAAGATACTTGCAATTAAGACATTTTCCACAAACTATAAAAAGAAAAATGAACAATATGAAACCAAACCATCCATACCTTCTCTTCCAAGTCACCAAGGGCTTCATCAACATCCTGAGAAAGAACTAGAAAGATCTTCTAAAGTTGTTGTTTTCAAAGGTCAAGGGGCAAAGCACATTCTTTCTATAAAACAATAACAATACATTGCTTAAGTCCTTCACAAGTACCAGACCTCAATATTTCCACTCCTACACTCTAGAATTGAGGTACATGGTGAATTTTTGGAAGACCAAAATGTTATCTCAAAAGTTGTCATCAATTTTCAAAACAAACAAACAGAGGCAAATCCGTTCTCCACTGACTACAAATTTCTTGAATAGACACATAAACAAAAGAGAATGCCCCTAGAAACATGACCAATGCTCCATTGATTGAATACTAAGAAAATGAGACATGGATACATACCCCGTTGATTTTACATATCTTTTCATCCCTCAATAAAGAATCATATGAAATACATTTTTAGGATTCTGTCATGACCAGGTGTAAATGTTATAGTCAATGATGAAGGTTATACTATTGCAAATTCAACAAAAATGAATTTACATCCAACCTCATAAAATAGCAATCTTCCTATGGAAGGCATAATTTCTATAGAAAATCACTTTCTTTTGGGCGTTGTTCTGTTCATCAAACATGAAGATTATTAGGGGATCTGAAACAACCTTAGAAAACAAAAGTAGAGGAGTTTAAAATAAAATTATTCTCATGAGAAAAAACAACTATTTTTCATGTACAACAACAAAAAGGAATAAGGCTCAAAAACTAATAAAATGTGAAGGGTATTTGTGTGCAAGCATTCAAACCCAAATTCGAATAATACCCTGAAACGGCCTTGGCAATTGTAGATTTGCAGAAATTGAATTCACTACAAGGTTATGCTTGGTAACATAACAACCTTAAAGGAATGATTCAAATAAGGGTCTGCGCACTCTGGCGATCCCGCGCCCTGCTGCACCTCTGAACTGACCCCTCTGCGTGCCTACGCCTGGCAGCACTGCTGCTAGGCTGCATCCTCGCTCTGCTGCCTCCCTTTACGCCTGGGGCCTCCTGCCCTCTCTTTCCTCTGGGCCTTCTGCCCTCCCCCCCTCTGGGCCTCCGCTGGAGTGCCTTCTACGCTGCTGTCCTAGCCCGCAATGGATCCTCCCTTTCAGGATCAGCAAGATCTGGAGAAGTCTTTTGCTTCGCTCATCCCAGAGAACGCCTCGGAGAAAATTCGTCCTACAGCTTCAAAGTTTATCAAAAAACTCGATGAAATTCCGAAAGTCTCGCTCCCCCCAACCCTACCGAGGAGAGCTGCTGTTGCCTTAGCAGAACGTGGCTTGGTAGGCCAGTTCACGGGACTATGGCCTTCTCCCCGCACAGTCCAACGTTGGGTAGAAAGGAACTGGAACTCGATGGTCCAAGGAAAGATAGCAATAAGGTTCTGTGGGAGGGGTTTTTTTCACCTTCCTCTTCGAATCAGTGGAGGATCGTAATCTTATCTTCAGAAATGGCCCTTACTTTATGGATACCAGAGGCCTTTACCTCAACAAATGGACCCCCGACTTCGATCCTGAGATGGATGTTCCCAACGCTATCCCTGTTTGGGTTCGCCTTCCCCATCTGCCTCTACACTGCTGGGGAGATGAATCTGTGAAAGCCATCGGGAACGCTGTTGGGAAATACATTGACAGATCGGAACCAAAGGAGAACATGCACGCATGTGCACGGATATGTGTAGAAGTTGATCTGGGAAAAGGGTTACCAGAAGCAATCAAACTTAAAGTCGACCAGTGGACGCACATACAGCAAGTGGACTACGAGCAGCCGCCTTTCAAGTGCAAGGTATGTCATGAATATGGACATTTTGCTAATAGATGCAGTAAATCCAAATCAATAGATTATGTTAACAATGTTGAAGCTCCTGAAGAAGCATGGGAAATAGTCAAGAAGAAAAAATCAAACCCCCCTCCAGGAGCATCCTCAAAGCCCCCCTCTGAAACCCCCATCCCCCCCTCTCAACCCTCTGGATCTGGCCCTTCCTTCCCCTCTTCCTCCAATCCTTTCGAATCTCTGTCTGCAGAGGAACCCCCTTCCCCTCCCCCTTCCCCGAGAGGCCCCAAGGAAACTCCTTCCTCGCCTCCCCAGAGCTCCCCTCCCCCAATAGTTGGAAGAATCTTAACTAGGAACAAGTCAAAAGAAAACATCACCTCCACTGACCCTCCCAGAAAAGTGGGAAGGAAATCAAACAAAGAGATAAGGGATGAGACTGCTGCAAAAGAAATGGCCACAAGGACCCAACAGCCAATGGATGCATATCTAGATAAGACCAAAGGAAGTGGAGAGAAGATGAAAGAGAAAAGCAGGGCCTACAATAAACAAAGTAAATGATGATTTTGGTCTCTTGGAATTGTAGGGGGATGGGCTCCTCCTTAAAAGCTAATGCAGTCCGAGACCTTCTAAAATCAGAACATCCTGACTTCCTTCTACTCCAGGAGACCAAAATCACTGAACAAGAATTTCAAAACAGCATGAAAAGAAGCAGAAGTTATGAAGGAATAGCACTGAGCGTAGTGGGAGCCTCAGGAGGAATAGGGACAATTTGGGACAAAAACAAATGGAAACTCAAAGATTGCAGGCATAATAGATGGTGGACAAGACTAGATATGCAAAATATAACCATGATAGAAGAATACACAATATATAATGTCTACGCTCCCCCCCACTTCAGAGAAAAAGCCTCTTGCTGGGAGTCAATCACCTCAGATCTAATGACTGCCCAGGGAAGGAACATCTTCCTGGGAGGAGATTTGAACTTAATAAGGAGTGCGGAAGAGAAGATGGGAGGGAATTTCTTTGCAGACCCCTCAAGAGAAGCATTAGAAGAAATCATCCAAGCCCACAGTCTAGTTGACATCCCACCCCAAAATGGGCGTTTCACATGGTCAAATAAGAGAACAGGCAAAAATAACATAAAAGAGAGGCTGGATCGTATCTTGGCACAAGAGAGAATCGTGGCTAACTTCTCAAGGATACAAAGCACAATTATCCAAGGCTATATATCAGACCATAAACCAGTGGCATTGCATTTGGACAAAGGGAAAAATATGGGACCGATTCCCTTTAAGTACAATAGAGCATGGGACAGCAGCGAAGATTTTAGAAACTTGATAAAGGATCACTCGGCAATAGACATTTCGGGCTCCCCTCACTTCATCTGGGAAACCAAGCTCAAGCTCCTCCGGACAGCCATCAAGCAATGGGCAAGGCAATACGCAATAGAGGAAGGGAAAAAAAAAACCGATCTCCAAATGAAACTAGCTCAGTGGAACCAAGAAAAAGAAAGTGTTCAAGACACAGAAGAAGATCAAATGAAAGAAAATGAACTGTATAAGGAGCTGTACAAACAGAACCGAATGGAAGAGGAAGAGCAAAGGCAGAAATCACGATGCCTTTGGCTCAAATCAGGAGATAAAAATACCTCTTTTTTTCATAACAACCTCAAACTAAGGCGAGCAGGGAACAACATTGAAAGAATAATAGTGGAGGGAAGAGTCCTAACAGAACAAGTGGAAATTAAGGAAGCAGCGTCCCGACATTTTCAAACTCTTCTAACAGCTGATCCTCATTACTTGGAAAACCCAGATTTCCTCAATATAATTGAGAACAAGATCTCAGAAGCCCAAAATGCAGATTTGGACAAGGAGATCACGACGGAGGAGATAGAATGGTCAATTCACAGCATGCCCTTGGACAAGGCTCCAGGCCCTGATGGTTTCACAGTGGCCTTTTACAGAACCCATTGGGAAATTATCAAGAAGGATTACATTAGAATGGCAAAAAACTTCTTCACAAAATGCAAAATGGGCAGCAGCATTAAATCCTCCCATCTAGCTCTTATCCCTAAAGACCTCAACCCTCAAACTTTTGATAGATTCTGCCCTATATCCTTGTGTAATGTCTCCTACAAAATCATCACAAAGATCTTGGCAAATAGGCTTAAAAAAATACTCCCTTCCCTCATCTCCGAGAACCAAGGAGGCTTCGTCCCTAGGAGACATATAACGGATAATGTCATTCTCATTCAGGAGGCAATCCACAACAGCATATCTAGAAAGGAAAGGGGCATGATCATCAAGCTTGACATGGCGAACGCCTTTGACCGGGTTAACCATTCATTCCTACAGGCAGTTCTAAAGAATTTTGGTATCTCTGAGTACTTCATCAGCAGGGTCATGGAATGCATTTCCCTCAACTGGACAGCTCCCCTCATTAATGGTAGGCCCTACAATGCCTTCAAAATTTCAAGAGGCTTTAGGCAAGGATGCCCGCTATCTCCCTTTCTCTACATTATCATGGCTGAAACTCTAAGCTTGCATCTGGAGAATAAGCGCAAGTTAAAGGAAATAACAGGGGTAGATATAGTCCGAGGAACCAAGGGGATTAACCACTCCCTTTTTGCTGATGACCCTCTGTTAATCGGAGGTGCCTCAAGCCTTATGGCCCGGAGGTTCAAGAAATCATTGGACCTCTTTCTCCAAGCTTCTGGAGGTAAACTAAGCAACAACAAGTGCATGATCTACACTTGGAATGTCCCAAGATACATAACCCAGAGAATCTCTATAATCATGGAAATCCCTGCCCAAAGGAACTGGTCCCATTTTATGTACCTGGGGCTACCATTAGCCAAGGAATCAATCAAAACTGAGATTTGGGTCAAGCTAATTGAGAAATTGAGAGGGAAGCTCCAGAGCTGGGGAGTGTATTGGCTTAACCTAGCGGGCAAAACAATTCTCATCAAGGCCATCCTTTCAGCCCTCCCAATCTATCAATTTTCCACTACTCTCGCTCCAGCAAGCATCCATAAGCACATGGAGCTGATAATTAGAAGCTTTTTGTGGCAAGGAGGAAAGCAAGACACAAAAAAGTTCAGCTTGGTAAAGTGGGACAAGGTCATTCTCCCCTTAGAAAAAGGAGGGCTCGGAATTAGAGTTCCAAGGCTAGCAAACATGGCTATGGGCTACAAATTGACCTGGAGAATTCTCAATGAGAGAGGAGCCTGGTGGACAGAGGTCATCAAGAGGAAATATCTGAATCGGGTCAACAGCAATATCCTCTCAGAAACCATCATTGACAGACAGTGTACACCTGTTTGGAAGCTGATAAAAAAAACTCTCCCCCAAATCAAATCCTGTATCTCAAGAGCTCCGGGCAATGGTAGAGATATCATCATATGGGAGGATAGAATAATGGGCTCGGAGGCTAGGGGAACGCTCCCTAATTTCAGGCCCCTGCAACGGTGGATGATGGAGGCAAACCTCAAAACTCTTTATGATATCTCTCTCTGGGAACAGAACTGTTGGATAGGTTGGAGATCTTTCTCCCTCCCCAATGATCTCAAGAACCTCTGGGCCGATCTTAAGACTTCACTCATAGGCTCAGCTCCCACAAACAGAATGTCAGATGACAAGTTTGTATGGGAACCCAATGGTGGCAGCTACACGGTCAAAGAGGGCTACAGAGCACTCCAAAATGCTTCAGCAATAAACAACTAGCCACTTCACAAAGCAGCTTGGAGAACTAAATGTCTGCCAAAGGTAAAACTTTTCAATTGGACCCTTCTTCATGGCAAAATACTTACTGCAGAAAACCTCAGGAAGAAGGGCATTCATGGCCCCTCAATCTGCTGCATGTGTAGGGAGGCGGAGGAAAGTAGCAACCATCTCTTTATAGAATGCCCCTTTGCAAGATCTTGCTGGAAACTCATCACCAGCCCTCTAATCACTGGTGATCTCCCCAACCAGATCACTCTCCTTCAGAAAAGCTGGGGAAAAAGTTTCCCCCAATCCAAAAAAGGCAAGAACCTAGCTAAAAGGATGTGGAATAGTATTCCCTCAAATCTCTGCTGGCAGATATGGATCGCCAGAAACAAGCGCATATTTAACAACAAGAAGCCAAGTATCTCTAGCACCCTGGCTAAAACGATTGCACTCATTTCAGAGACCATTGAAGCAAATGGTATAACCCAGGCAAACTCGGAATTGACAGATGCAAGTGTAAAAGAGTGGATGAGTAAATTCAATTATGAAACAAGAACTCAAAAAAATGTAAACACAGGAAAAGGAAACCTGGACTGGAAGTTGACAGGAACCAAGGAAGAAGTCAAAAATTGGATACAAAAACAAAGGAGACCCACCCTCCATTTTGATGGGGCATCAAAAAATAACCCGGGTCAAGCTGGAGCTGGTGGAATCATTAAAGACTCTCAAGGGAAAACCATAGTTACATATGAATGGGGATTAGGCTCCATGTCCAATAACAAGGGAGAGGCATACAGCCTCCTACTGGGGACCTCTATCGCTAGAAAACTCGGCCTCCAAAACCTTCTTATCATGGGCGATTCTGCCATCATCATAGCGGCCATGACCTCAGGGAAAGATTTCAAGCAAATGGCCTTAAATAGCATCAAAGGTAGGATAATGGAAAACATCAGGAGTTTCAACGAAGTCACCTTCAAGCACATTCTAAGAGGAAACAACATGGAGGCAGATGAACAAGCTAATAAAGCTACAGGCGGACATACAGGCTAGGTCAGGGAGAATGATACAGTTTATGAAAAAGATATACCCTAGGCAGGCCTTCCCCATCCCCTCACCCCAGAACATCAGTCACCTCAGGCACCATCTCTCGCGTATCTGGTCCTTCCCCAAATCTCCCTCCTCACCCCCAAATCTCCTCGAAAGCCCAACTTGGTACGAAAGAAGAATAAACCGCCCTCAGGATCCGGTTCTTATCTCTAAGTACTATCTCATCATGAATCATCTCCTGATCAGCGCAGTCATTCTCAGGATGCGTGACTGTGCCCATCCCCTCTGCATGCTCCTCGACCGCAGCAAAATCATTTCAGAGGATCTCTCCCCTCCCAAGAACAGACCCTCCCAGAACTGGATCAAGCATCGGAGAAATCTCTCTGTATCTATATATTGCTGTTTGGTTCTCAGTAACTCCACAGTTCGTGACATTGCAAGGCATCTCCACTGCGATTTCACCAAGCGATGGCATCATTCTGAAGCTGCCAACTCTTATCGGGATCCAGAGCTCCGCCCCTCGCTCCTGGTAACTGCTGGTTTACGCTCTGTCGTTTTATTTATCGCTGACTATTTGTTTCTTGATCGTTGCAGAGCCCCTGGTATTACCTCGCTGCCCATCCACCTCAATCCCCAGCGCTTTTCGCTCCCTCCATCTCTGTTCTACCTCCTCTGTAATATCGCATCTCCTCCCGATTTTCCCCTTCTCCCCGATTTCCACCTCTCTTATTATATATTAGATTCTCTCAACCAGTCCAGTAACATGGCGGATCAACAAGACCAGCCAAACACTCAGGAGCCAGCAATCAATCCAATAGATAGGATCTTCAACAAAGAATGCACCATGTGCAAAACTCACACAATCAT
>APFE030618628.1:16427-76032 GCA_000404065.3 Pinus taeda
TAATCAAGACCCCAGAAGATGACTCACCTCCCTTCAATCATCTATATATGGATCCCTCATCACAGAGATCCAAAGGTTGGAATTTTGTATCTTATATAGAAGTGTTGTTGGTTTTCTGGTGTACATTCATAGTGTTGGGTGATCTAAGCTTTAGTTGAGGTGAATAAGGGCTTTCTAGTTGGAGGATGATGCTGGGTCAGAACATATGGTTGCAATCCTCTTGCTACTTTTCATCTTAACAAAGTTATTCAAGTTTTCCTCCATATTCTTGTATGTTTACTTATATATGCATTTGTATGGTTAACACACATTTGGTCTTGTGTTATTTATGAATATAGATCTTTGTTCTTCAATAGTAGTATGTTGTTGTGATTCCACAGGTGCTCTTTGAAGCTAGGCAAACGAAGAAGAAACGGCAAAGCTCTATCAGGAAGGAGAAGAAATCAAATGCAAGACTAAGGTTGGTCTCCTTTGTTCTACTCCTATCTATTTTCATAAAGGAAAGCGAAAGTAGACTTTACTTGTTTGTTTCTAAGATAGCTACGAGTCTTTGTGGGAATAGAAGCATCTGAGTGGACACTATTCCCGGTAACAATCATGACAGTTGATGATGACATGGTGAGCCTTGCACTCCTTGGTCTTCCTAAGAGCTAGTATAGCTACCAGGACTCGGTTAATGGAAGAGAGAAACTGCCAGATTGGGAATGACTTTGGTTGGATTTGATGCAGGAGGAGATAGGAAGAAGCACCAGAGATGGTTCTTCATCCATGGAGGATGAAGAAAATTGTGCCTTAGTGAGTAAGGAGAAGAAGGGGAAGGAGAAGGTTTCTCTTTCCAAATCCAGTTCTTCCCATGGTGGGAAGAAGTTTGACAAATCGAAAGTGCAATGCTTTCATTGTCATGAGGTGGGCCATTTTGCTACAAATTGTCCACAAAGGAAATCCAAGAAGGGATCCAGTGAAGGATCTAAAGGTGATGCACTTGCTTCAGAGTTCGAGTTGGATTTCACACTCTTCGCATGCATGCTTTCATCCATGGTGGAAAGTGGTTGGTTTCTTGATAGTGGAGCTTCTTTCCACATGACCAGAGACAAGAGTTTGTTCAGTACTTTGGATGAGAAATAACATTATATACTCATAGCGATGGGTAATGATGAAAAGTATAGTGTCTCGGGTGTAGGCACGGTTATTTTTCAGAGGGAGCATGGAGCTCGCCTTACCTTGACCAATGTCAAGTATCTACCAGGACTGAAGGAAAACTTGGTGTCAATCGCGATGGTAGAAGACAAAGGCTATGATGTAGTCTTCAGTAAGGGAAAGGTTTTCCTTAGACACATCATCACTAGACAGGTGAAACAGATCGGTTCATAGGTCAAGAACCTGTATGCTCTTGAGGTTCAAGATGCATCCAGAGCCTTGAGAAGCAAGGCAACTAATGGAGACTTGGTGGTTGACAGGGAGAGTATATTACCTCTCAACATGCAGCGCCAGAAGAAGTCTCAGATGATTGTGGAGGATCCACGATTGGTGCAGTAGCTTGAGGAGGTTATGAGCAGCCACAACAGGGGAAGCTGAGAGGAGATTAATTAGAGACATATACTCATGCAGAGACCTCAAGTAGGGGGAAACCTCAAGCCAGGTGGGCTAATGGATCACATGCAGCCATACCTCCAGGTAGGAGGTGGGGCAATGTGGAGTGATCATCCCAAGGAGGAGGGGCAAGATCCTTGAGGTACCCAACCTCATTGATTTGACATTGCTACAGAAACCCCGATAAGGAGTAGCAGAACTGACTGATTGGGTAGAGACAGATGCGGATGGAGTAGCAAAGAGAGCTATAGTGCAGGAGTCCCAGGACTATGTAGAGCTAGTAGGTTGCAACAATACGAGAGGCACAGGAGTGTTGCACCAGTGCAAGATGGCACAAAGAGGTGTGCAACAATGCAAGATGCATGGAGTGTTGTAGTAGCTTAGAGGTCAAAGAGGGAGTACTTGTTAGCAGTAGGTAGAGCTTCAACATTAGAATATGTTTCTAGCCCAACAAAGAGGTCAGTGGGGAGTTTTTTGTTCGAAGATTTGCTAGAGCAACCACACTTGGTAGAAGTGTTGCATGCAGAACATTCCAGAAGAATAGGATCGGGTTTGAGTTGAATGCCTTTTTTGTTGAGAGGGAGTGTTGAAAATAGCAACAAGAAATGCTACAAATAGAAGTTCTAAAAATAGCACTGCTATAAATAGCAGTTTGGGTATCAGTGTTGGATTGAGCAATAGGGAATGAAAAATGGAAGTGCTAAAAATAGAATTGTTATTTTTAGCAGTTCGGGATGGATTCCTATTTTTAGTCAGTCCCTGAACTAAAATAGGAAGTAAAATTCGAATTTGAACTTAACAGCTGTTTGAAAATAAATTAATTAATTCACCATGAGTTAATTAGTTGTGAAAAATCAAACATGAAGTCTATGTGAGGACATGCAACAATTTCTCTATTAATTGAGGAATTTATCCATCAGTTAAAGATAAGGATGAGTTCTAATTTGAGTTGTAATTAGTTGGCTCAGTTAACTGAGTCAAGTCTAGTTAGATTGATTTAAATAGTTTGTTTAAATTAATTAAGTTCAGTTAGTTAATGCATGCTAGCATATAACTATTGTATTTTAGATAACTGAGTATTCACTCATGGATAACTCATGCATGCCAGTTGAGATCAAAGAAGGGAAAGTGTACTATCAGTCAGATGAATATTTTTCCTATAAATGAAGCTCATACATGATGAGGATTTATCTCCTTCAGGACTGTGTAGTTGGATCAAAGGTTAGTGAGTGTGTGAAGAGGCCAATTCACACAAATGGCTGCACTAGACACCAATTAGAATTGCACAAAGAAATAGGAGTCTTGGAGGGTAGACCAGAGGTTAAATAGAGGCCTTTGACTATTTATGAGTAGCAGAGTTATTGTAGAGAGAGCAAGATAGCTTTTGATTTGATTCTTTTTATAATATTGGCTATATTTCCACTTGTATGATAATACATAGTTGGGGTTTTAGGCTGAGGCTTTCCACGGGTTATATCTTCTATGTTATGTGTGATTGATTCCTTCTTATCAGTTATCTGTGTTCTTATTAATGTTGCTCATGTTCAATTAAGCTTCTGCTAAATTTCTTGTAGAAGTAGATCAAGTGTTTTGCTTTATTATATTGCATTACCAGCTGATCTACAGGTGGGAATTTCTACAGAAAGGAGTAGAGCGAGTTGTCAGGTTTATGGAAAGTAACACCCTATTCATAGGAAAATAACTTGAAATTAGTCGGGCATATTATTTCTCGTCTTCTTATACGTGTGTGATTTGAAAAGATAACCACATCCAAAGACTCAATAACAACTCTGGTAAAGTTTATAGATGTGAAGCACTTCTAAGAAAACCCATCGCTTAATGTCAATTGAGTGAGGAATATGTAGAAGGATTCAATCTTGTACTCAGTCATAAAAAGGAAGTTGGGGTATCCAGTATCTTGCCAACAAACCGACTCCAACCATAATGTGAAAGGTAGGTTAACTGTGAAACCTCTTTCCCACTTTATAGTATTGTTCCCTCTTGAATTCAAATAGGTATTTGGCTGCTTAGATCCACAAAACTCATGCCAGGTAAACTATGCATGATACAATTGTGATTTGTAAGCTTGACACACACTCTAGTTTCCGTCTAAAGGAGGGTAAGTCAAAATATTATGACAATGTTAACTATAATTTGATCATACAATATTGAGGTATTGCATAGAATAAACAATATACTATCAATGCACTAATGAAGAACTCAAAATAATCGAATTTCTTATTGCTACAATAGCGCCTCTTGGGATGCTCAGATAAAGCACCTAACCTACATGGCAAAAGCTTCCTAGAATAGAGTACCTCCTACCTAGAAGTGTATCCCCTACTCAAAATATAGAACCCTTATCTACTATGCACTTTTCTTAAAGATAAATTTGTGCATAAAACAAAACTAAGAAAAACACCTAAATTAAGAAAAGTAAGCATCTAAGTCAAACTATAAAAGCATACTAAATATGGTTGTATATAATGTTGAAGTATTGCATGGAATAAACAATATACTATTAATGCACTAATGAAGAACTCAAAATAAACGAATTTCTTATTACTACAATAGCGCCTCTTGGGATTCTTGGATAAAGCACCTAACCTGCATGGAAAAAGCTTCGTAGAATAGAGTACCTCCTACCTAGAAGTGTGTCCCCTTCTCAAAATATAGAACCCTTCTCTACTGTGAACTTTTCTTAAAGATAAATCTGTGCATAAAACATGACTAAGAAAAACACCTAAATTAAGAAAAGTGAGTATCTATGTCAAACAATAAAAGCATACTAAATATGCCTAGAATTGATGCACTTCTTTCCTCGCTGCTACAACCTCATAGGAAAACTATAATCTACAACATGTATCCCAAGGTTGCATGCATCTACTAAAGGTGCAGACCAAAAGTATCTACTAAGATGAAATATTTTTGAAGGAGAAACACCTTCAAAACAACAAATAGAGTCTAATGTGCATTCAACCCATCTACACACAGGCCAAGTTTGCTACTGGGTACACTTCTCCGCTAAATGGAAACTACAGTGTATTGTTGCTCTATTGAAGGAGAGATACCTTCAGAGAAACACAGATAAAACTATAACATATATTATCACTATGGTATCGGTTGTAGAAGTTCTCATCAATATAGGTAACAATTTCGATAATTAAAAAACCAAAAGGTTAGATACATAGATCATTTGAAATTATATATTTGGGCATACTTTATTATTTTTTAGGAGTGTTAGTATAGAAAATGCAAGGTAACCTGTTGCATCTTTATGTCACAGACCAAGGATGCGAATAAATATAGAAAATATTAAATAGCATGGTATCGCAGGTTCTTTCAAAACAAGAATGGATTTATCCTTGTGCAGATTCTAATCTATTCGGTATAGATTTAAATAAGAAATTTATAGTTATGGGGTTTGAATTGTCTCACAATTCATGGCAAGTCCCAAAGTTGTTCACTACAGAGAAATAGATCGAGTCGTCAAGTTTATGAATGGGAACACCCTATTCATAGGTAGATAACTTCAAATTAGTCGGGCATATTATTTCTCCTCTTCTTGTACATATGTGCTTTGAAACGCTAACCACCTCTGAAGACTCAAGAACATCTCTAGTAAAGTTTATAGGTGTGAAACACTTATGAGAAAACCCATCATTTAATGACAATTGAGAGAGGAATATGTCGAAGGATTCAATCTTGCACTCAATCATAAAAAGGAAGTTGTAGTATCCAACATCTTGCCAAAAAACTGACTCCAACCATAATTTGAAATCCAAGTTAACTGTGAAACCTCTTTCCCACTTTGTAGTATTGTTGCGTCTTGAATTCCAATAGGTATCTTGCTGCTTAGATCCACAAAACTTGTCCCAGGTAAACTTTGCATGATACAATTGTGATGTGCAAGCTTGACATGCACTCTAGCTTCCCTCTGAAAGAGGGTAAGTCAAAATATTATAACAGGCTTAACTGTAATTTGATCATACACTATTGAGGTATTGTATGGAATAAACAATATACTATCAATGCACTAATGAAGAACTCAAAATAAACGATTTTTTTGTTGCTACAATAGCGCCACTCTTGGGATTCTCCAAGGAGCCACTAATTTATACACATTTGGAATCTTTACTTTGTCTGCAGAAAGATTAAGCAATGTAGTGATCACTCTTTGCCCTCCCATGGAAGGTCTATACAAAGTCAGCAATAAATTGATTTAAAAGTGAGGTATATTCCTTAAAAATAGGAATCTGACTCTTCAACTCTAATTTAGTGGCAATGAAATATTCAACTATAAACGCTTGATCTTCTACATTGTAAATTTATAGATAAATGGTTAGCGTAAATTTGTCCATTTTCCACATATCCTAAAAAACCATGTATGTCTAGACTCTCGTTGTTTGTAAGAGAGGGGAGATCACATAAATAATCCATTATCAAAAGAAAAAGTTAAAGCACAACATTCTATGGAGATTTTTTTTTAAATTTATTACATACCTTAGAAAGTTTGAAAGGACATCACTGAAGCTTCCCTCTCCTTCCACACTTCATTAAATATGCCTCTTTTCCAATGCAGATGTGGCTTGCAGAATCATAATCAGCAAATAGAATATGAAAAGTAATTTTAATGAATTAAAGTAGCTTTGTTATACCTCAAGCAAATGGACTATGAGAAATTGGATTCATTCTCTGCAAAAGATGATATAGCAAGATCCAATTACATTTTTAACTGAAACAAAGGTAAATTGGATTCATGCTCTACAATAGACGATGTAATGAGACCTAATGACATTTTCAAATCAAACAAAGGTAAGTTGAGTAAGCTCAAGCTCCAAAATGATAGCATCCAACTTTTGAGTGGCAATTACTGTATATATCTAGCTAGAGGATATAACAAAAAGATGTTTGTTATATGTGAGGATAAAAAAATTAAAGGAATGTGAAATTTTGACCATGAACTATAAGTTCCTTTCAAGGACTAGATCAAACCATAACATTGTTATAAAGATAATAAACTCACCCATTCTAGTACGCTTCTAGTAGTTTCATGATAAAACTCAAACTCAATAAACTTCAAACAACATAAATTAACCAACAATATGTCTAAGGTTGCTTACCTAAGGATTATATCATATTAAATTACCTTTTGCATCTAACATTGAAAATGACTGTGAAAGAAATGAAGACAAATCAGTGATTATGATGGATGCATGTGATGAAATAAAATAAAAAAGCACCTTTCTTCTTGCTACTGATGAGCCTTTTAGGGGATTCTTGGATGAAGTTGATCCTGATCTGCTTTCTGAAATAAAAGAGACACTTTCTAGCTGATATGATTTGACGGACAACAACCCTAATTCTTATGAAAATGAATATGGAAAGAAATAAGCATCAATGAACCTAGTCTTGAAGAAGGTGTCTCAAAGTCTAATATGGATAGTATTTTAAATTTCTACAACTTGCAAAGGGTTTTCCCAGTTGGGTTCCCTAGATTTTTTTTTTTTGCTATAGTGTGACTGCGTTTTATTTCTGTTATATTCCACTACAAATCGGTACAAATATTTTTGTCTTCATGCAACAATTAGTTTCAGAATTATTCATTCAAGCAGTAGTGAATTTCAAGGAAATTCTACACAAGGGACAATTAATCTATATTTTCACTTATATCTTTTGCAAGTAAAATTCACAACTAAATTTTCATCCAAAGTGTTTAGGTTACTAGCAAGTGGTATCACCATATATCTCAACATTGCAAGGCATAAATCATATTATTCAATAAGGTTGAGACTTTAGATACAAAAATCTTCCCAAATTATGCAAGCAAGAAAACTGCTGATTTTTAGTTCTAAATATACCCAACCAGAACAAAATTATGCTATTTTCAACACCCTCTAGTCAAAGTTTTCCCTAGCCTCATTCAACTCAATTAAGAATATGTCAATCTCGTTGATATTTCTTCTTCATTTCATGCTTCTAAGTTATATATTTATGCAACCTAATATATCATTTATGTTAAGTGATTATTCATTAAAAATTATTTAGTTTGTCCAGCGCATCTACCTAATTTTCTAATCAGTTTCTAGGAAGACTCTATCAGACATTTGCAGCAGAAAATAGAAGACTATTTTAGTACCTAGTGTTATAAAACTCTAATCTTCAAAAAGTATTTTGGGTTGTTTCCCTAAAAATATTTACAAAATTTTCTATCCCAAAGCCATTTCAGGGAGAATTTTAGTTAGGGAGAAATTTAGTATTATTTTTGGAAAATTTGAATGCAACTAAAAGAAATTCTTCCCATTTTCTCAAAAGATTCCAGCACCAAATATGAGTGAATTCACAAAACTTATTATTGGGAAATAATTAAATTTCACTTCGCTTTTCCAAGACGATATATGAGTGAATTCACAAAACCTGAGACTTGGATTATGGAAACACTTAAATTTCACCTTATTTATTATGATTGGAAGTTCCCTGAGATACAAACATGTAGCATTAAGGATCTACTTTTCTTGTTTAAGGACAATGTTCAGTTTATAAATAGTGATACAAGAATCCTTGTATACATGCCTGACACTAATCTTTGGTCACAACTAATGAAACTGAACTCCATCAATACATAATAGACAAGGTAGAATGTAAGAGAGCATCTACTTTTCAACATATACTCTAAAAAAAATAAACATCTATACAGCCATATAAAGTTGTCACCACACCAAAGAAGGAATTAAAAACCAAAATAAAAATAGTAACACATTTGGATTTTTATGGTTACTTTAACAAAATGTTAAATAGGATCAATATGTTAATATGGAAAATAGTGTAGTTTATTATGATTTATAGAGCCCAAAGGGTTAGCCCAACTGGATGTCATTAATGTTACTGGGTATTTGGCTAGTTCTATGCTAGCAAGTGCCCTGTTTGAAATCCCTTGGGAGAGGTGCACTAGTCAATGCCAATGGGTTTACCAGGGACGCCATCTATGAATGTTGGGAAACATCCATTGGGATTCCCAGGGAGTTTTTCTTGGAAATAATAAAAAAAGCATTTTCTAAAGAGAAATTTTGAGATGCATACAATGTACACCCAGTAAAATAAACTCTATAGAGACAAACCATAAAAGAAGGAAAAATACATATGATTTTACCTATGTTCCCTCGTTTTCCCTCCTGCCTTGTGAAAAGTGAAAATATGCTACTCTTAAATGAAAAAAATAGTGAATTTTGAACCAGTCCTCCTTGTGTGGAAGAAGACTAAAAGTAGGGTGGAAATGCAATGAGGTTAGAAATTAAACATACCTAGGTGCCATTAATGGATTGTAAAGGTAAAACCTTAACTCACAACTCTCTTCAATCTCGTTTTCCCTCCTGCCTCATGAAAAGTGAAAATATGCTACTCTTAAAATTAAAAGCAAGGATGAAAAAAATAGTGAATTTTGAACCAGAGATCTGAGGTGTTTGTACTCCTCCCTGCGTGGAAGAAGACTAAAAGTGGGGTGTAAATGTAGTGAGGTTAGAACTAAAACATACCTGGGCGCCATTAATGGATTGAAGATCCAATGGTGGGGGATCTGAGGTGTGTGTACTCCTCCCTGTGTGGAAGAAGACTAAAAGTGGGGTGGAAATGTAGCGAGGTTAGAAATGAAACATACCTAGGCGCCATTAATAGATTGAAGATCCAATGGTGGGGTTCGATATGAGTCTCCTCCCTGCGTGGAAGAAGACTAAAAGTGGGGTGTAAATGTAGTGAGGTTAGAAATAAAACATACCTGGGCGCCATTAATGGATTGAAGATCCAATGGTGGGGGATCTGAGTGTGTGTACTCCTCCCTATGTGGAAGAAGACTAAAAGTGGGGTGGAAATGTAGCGAGGTTAGAAATGAAACATACCTAGGCGCCATTAATAGATTGAAGATCCAATGGTGGGGTTCGATATCAGTCTGATACTAGTAAAAGCTTAATTCACAACACTCTTCTTTTTTCCCTATGAAAAGTGAAAATATGCTACTCTTAAACTTAAAAGAAAGGATGCAAAAAATAGTGAATTTCTAACCAAATGAAACATACCTGGGTGCCATTAATGGATTGAAGATCCAATGGTGGGGTTCATTATCAGTCTGATACTGATACTGGTCAAAACTTAATTCACAACACTCTTCAATCTCATTTTCCCTTCCACCCTATGAAAAGTGAAAATATGCTACTCTTAAACTTAAAAGAAAGGATGAAAAAAATAGTGAATTTCTAACCAGTCCTCCTTGTGTGGAAGAAGACTAAAAGTGGGGTGGAAATGCAGCGAGGTTAGAAATGAAACATACCTAGGCACCATTAATGGATTGAATATCCAATGGTGGGGTTCAATATTAGTCTGTTACTGGTAAAATCTTAATTCACAACTCTCTTCAATCTCGTTTTCCGGCCAGCCCTGTGAAAAGTGAAAATATGCTACTTGTAAACTTAAAAGAAAAGATGAAAAAAATAGTGAATTTTGAACCAAAGATCTAAGGTGTGTGTACTCCTCCCTGTGTGGAAGAAGACTAAAAGTGGGGTGTAAGTGCAGCAAAGTTAGAAATGAAACATACCTGGGGCCATTAATGGATTGAATATCTAATGACGGTGTTAGATATCAATCTCCTATTGGTAAAACCTTAATTCACAACTCTCTTCAATCTCGTTTTCCCTCCCACCCTGTGAAAAGTAAAAATATGCTACTAGTTTTCCCTCCCTCTACCTTATGAAAAGTGAAAATTTAATTCACAACTCTCTTCAATCTCATTTTCCCTCTAGCCCTGTGAAAAGTGAAAATATCTACTAGTTTTCCCTCGCCCTATGAAAAGTGAAAATATACTACTTGTTTTAGAAAGTAAATGAAGATTGAAGGGCTTTGTTACATCAAAATTAAGGTTGAATTTTTTCAAAAATGTTACAATTTCCCTCCCTAAAAAATAATAAATACAATATTTATAGAGTATAGAGTAGATGTGTAGGTGTAATGTAAGTATGTAAACAATTCTAAATATGGGCTTAGTTAAAGAAAAATAGTAATAATAATAATAAAAGTCAAAAGTATGGGGATGAGTGAAAAAATATAAATGTTGGCTCAATTAATAATAAAAATAATAAAATTCAATTTGTTATATTTTGATTTTGTTATTAACTTGTAAATAGGTTTTTTTACAATACCATAAGCCAATACCATGGCTTATCAATACCTCAATCCCAAAAACCATAACTTATTTCACAACCAAAATATTTTATAACAATATGACAAGATTCTTAACCATGGATATTCACCCCCACACTTTACAGGGGATATTATTAACTTGTAAAACATTGGTTTTGTTATAATACCATGGGCCAATACTTATCAATACCACATGCTCTAGAAACATAACTTATTTCACAATAAAAATATTTTATAACAATATGAAAATATTCTTAACCATGGATATTCATTCTCACTTTACCATGGATATTATTAACTTGGAAATAGACTTTGTAACAATACCATGGGCCAATACCATGGCTTATCAATATCACATGCCCAAAAAACATAACTTATTTCAAAATCAAAATATTTTATAAGAATATGACGGGACTCTTAATCATGGATATTCGCCTTGCTTTTCCATTGATATTATGAACTTGTGAATAGGCTTTGTTACAATAGCATGGGCTAATACCATGGCTTATCAATAACCCATGCCAAAAAATTCTATTTTATTTCACAATCTCAACATTTTGTAACAATATGACGACATTCTTAACCATCGATATTCACCCCCACTTTACCATGGATATTATTAACTTGTAAATAGGCTTCGTTACAATACCATGGGCCAATATCATGCCTTATTAATACCACATGCCCAAAAACCATAACTTATTTCACAATAAAAACATTTTAATTTAATTTTATTTTATAACATTTTTTTATTTGAAGCTAATAGGAAAAGGGTTGTAATTAGTTTTGAGATATATATAAACCCTCTATCCTCACAACTACTAAAATTATTCCCATATAAATTAAATTAAGGTTTTAATAAACTTAAAAATGAGAATACTTTTGTATTTAAAGATGTGAAATTTATATAATACAAATATTAGTAAGAACCAACATAGATCCATCTTAGCTAAGGATCCAAGTGATGATAGCAAGCAAAGTGAAGGGAAGATAGTGGGAGGGAGATAGTGAAAAAGATGGCGGGTGAAGAGAGAGAGAGAGAGAGAGAGAGAGAGATGGGGGGAGACAGAGAGAAGGAGGTAGGAAGAGAGAGAGGGGAGAGAGAGAAAAAGAGAGTGGGGGAGAGAGATATGGAGTTGGAGGGGGAGAGAGGGGGAGGAAAGCACTAAGGCATAGGGAGATAGAGGTGGAGAGAGAGGGAGGAAAGATCTAAGGCATAGGGAGAAAGAGGTGGAGAGAGAGAGGGAGTGAAAAGGGATAGATGGATAGAGAGAGAGGGAGAGAAGAGAGGAGGTGAGAGAGAGAATAGGTGGGGATAAAGATATGGAGAGAAGGGAAACAAAGAGAGAGGAAAGCACAAAGATGGAGAGAGAGAGAGAGAATGAGAGAGAGAGAGAGAGAGTGATTGGGGGGGGGCAGAGGGAGGTGAGAGAGAAAGGGAGGGATAGAAGAGAGAGAGTCAGAGAGGAAGAGGGAGGGAGAGAGAGATAGATATGGAGAGAGAGTGTGTATGTTTGGGGGGTGAGATAGAGAGAGGGAATAAGAAAGATACACATAGATACAAATACAGATATTATATAGTATTATATAACCAGCCTAGATCCATCTTAACCTAGATCTACCAAGCACCAAAAAAGAGGTTTGCACATCGAGAGATTGGATCCCTCTCGGCGCTTGATAGATCCTGGTTAAGATGGATCTAGGCTGGATTAATAAGTTTGTAGTTGTATTTGATAAACTAATACTTTTTTATGGTTGTGTTTGAAAACAATTTTTCCATATTTGGTGTATTTATCATAATAATAATAATAATCATCTAATTTTAATCTTACCTTTTTTATGCAATGATTTTGTTGTTAGTTTATAGAGATAGACATGTTATACTTTTGGAATTTGGAAAGGAAACACACGCTCTTAACTTGGTTGTATTGAAAACATTTAAGTGTAAGAAAGAAACATGCCCTCTTAACTTGGTTGTATTAAAAACATAAGTGTTCTTGTATACTAGGTGGGTGAAAACAAGAGAGAGTATATGGTTAGTGGATTAAATAGTTAAAAACAAATGTTAGTTAAGGAGAAAGTTACAAAAATATAACAAATAGGCTAGGGTTAGGATATTATTGTTTTGGGACATCTAAAGTTGAAGGTACATTTTATGAAGGTGTAGTCTAAGCCCTTGGGTGTAGGGCACATATTATGGGTATCTTGGACTTTTGGTGTCTATTAGTGGTGTCAACTAGTGGTGGAGTGTCCAACCAATGAGTAGGAAAAGTTTTTCATTTACAAGGTTGGCATCAATCAAGTATTCTCCCTCTCTACCCAACTCTAAGATGAGGAGTGTGCATAATGTTGGGTGTGGAGCCTGATTATCTTCTATATTCAAAAGTACCGCCACATTGGACCCCAGTTCAAAATGGGGGCGGCAACGTCGCCCGTAAAATATTCGCTGCAGGGGGGGTCCAGGGGGGGGCGGCTGCGACCTTTGGGAGCCCCCCCCTGGCGGGGGGTTTCGGGGGTAGCGCCCTCGAAGCTAAAAACAGCTGTAAAATTGCCTTGTAAAAGTATAGTAATTTCTAGTCAATCTGGGCCGCTCATTAGGTGGATGATCTGACGGTAGAACTTATGTCTAGTTTAGGGTTTTTTGCCCTAGAAGGCAACCCCTCTCTTTGTATGAGGGTATTTGTATTTGAGGCTGTGAGATAGATGTGTATTCAGTGTGAGTGAGAAACAGAGAGGTGAGACTGTGAGAGAAGACAGAGGATATTACAGCGGATTTGCTGTAGGTTGTGTCTCTTCATTTTGCTTGATAATAGAAAGGAAGGACTGGCTATTCGGGGTGGACGTAACCCAAACTGGGTGAACCACGTATATCTGTGTCTCTCTTGTTTTGTGCGTTTTCTGTGTTTATATTTCTGCATTATTTCATGTGTTCCATTGCTCCGTAATATATAATTTCTAACAAAAGGTGTTAGGATCTTCTGTAGTTAGACCATGGAAATGAGGTAGGGCAGAAGGGCTTATATTCTTCATTTTGGTGTCCCCATTGGTCTCCCAAATAGGAAAGGTATCCTCTATTCTCTCTCCATTCCCCCTAGCATTTCTGTGTTCAACCATTCGCTCCAAAGTAATGTTTTCTTCTTCTTCTTCCCCTATAGGTTCTTCAAATATGTCTGGTTGTTTACCTAAGGGTTCTTCTTAATCACAGCCACCGAAGAAGAGAGAAGGTTGGCTGTGTGAAGCAGTGGGGGTGTTGGGAAAGAATTTTCCTGAGTTATCTCTATTCCTACAAGGCATGAATGGAAATATTTTTGGTTGGTTTTTGTTTCTTTTTCCCCACACTGATAGTACCTGTAAAACTGAAATTGATTGAACAAAACAAATTACAACTAGCTGACATAAACTTGCTGAATGGAAATTTGCAGAATTGAAGATGAAAGCAAGGAAATGCAGAACTTGAAATAAAAGAATGATTAGTCTACTCTTGCTGAAATGAAATTTGCAAAATTGAAAAGGAAAACAAAGAAATGCAGAACTGGAAGGAAAAAAAGGACTAGTCTACTTTTGCTGAAATAAACTATTAGCAGAATGTTTGCAATAGAAAATAGAAGAAAGAAGTAATCACAGAATACTCTAACGCTTCATCAGAAATGGTGCAAAAAAGTATGGTGAGCACCAATATTGCGGCAATAATGCTGCAACTCCTAGGCTACATACTTTACTCTTATTGACCCGGTAGTTCGTAGAAAACTTGGAAGTGACGGTGTTGTATGCACAAGTACTAGTTCTTACTATAGGTTGTCACTTGCTCAGCCGGTGCAAGATCACTAGGAGCTCAAGCCAAATTATATGGATTCCAGAAGAAGCTCTATATGTGATGAAAGGAGAGAAAGACTACTCTATAGATACTACTCTAACTGCAAAAATGAGAAAGACTGAAATGTAAAGCAAACCAAGTAAATCCTAATTAACCAACTAATCCTACTTTTGCAGAAAAACCTATGGAAACCATGATAATAATGTCATTACCTACTCAAGGAACCAAACAACATCTAACTAAGCTATTTCTGGAAGTAAATGAGAAAAAAACATCTTTTTGTATTTTTTTGTATTTTTATGTGAATTTGACATGCATGTGATTTATTGTTTGTGAAGGTGGCAATGAATAGGTGGTATTGAAGGGCGGTTTTGGGACTTGAGGGGATGTAGGATGGTGTGGTTTGGTCCTAGGAGGTCTCAAGTGGCCTTGTGGAGGCTTTTCCCACACTCGGCCTTCAAAAGAAAGCCTACAGGAAAATCTACAGGAGGACACAGGAAATCTACATGAGGAAAAACAGCGTTCTACAGGAGGCCTACAGGAGGAGGCCAAGAGCAATTTTGGCTGCTTCGAGGGTGTGAGAGTGGGAGAAAAATGTGAATGAAGGTTGGAATTAAGTGTTATGGCACCTAGGGTCTACCAAGAATCATTGCGAGAGAGAAAGATGATTGGATTTGCTCAAGGAGAGAGGAAGAAATTCTATGGAAAATGTAGGAAACTAAGGCAGAATTGAGGGGAGACTTGGGTGACCTATAGGGCATGGATCACATGGAGGATGGGATGGTTGATAGGCTGGCCTGCTGCTAGAAGATATCTGCTACATAAATAACTGACAGTCAACCATTGAGATTAAGCAATCAATGAAATAAGTGCATCTAGAAAAACAAAGTTTTGCATCAAACTAATCTAAACTGTGATCCATGAAAGGAAATGTTGATAACTGCTACAAGAAAGAAAAACATGGAAGAAGATTATGGTAAATAAATAAGTAAGCATGATGAAGAAGTTCTGAATCAAAGCAAACTAGACTATTTGACCAACTAAAAAGCTGTAAACACTAGAAGTCCTATGATTGAGAAAAATCTGTGTTTTGGGGGCAGCAAGAGGGTATTTGCCTAAATCATGGTCCCAGAGGGAGGAAGAGAGGCCAAGGAACTGTTTCTAGCCCTTTGTATCTTTTCTTTATCACTACTTAACCTACTTTAGAAAGCACAAATGGAAGCAAACTATTGAATCATCAAAAGCAACCTATTTTTGACCATGAACAAAATTCATCTAACAACAACCTAATCTACAAACTGAAATAAAACATACAAATACAAGTAAATAGGAGCTTGGCTGCTTAGATTGGGCACTAACCCAAAAACTTTAGCCCTCTAAGGTAACTCAGTGCTAACTGAAAAAGCATTCCACTTTTATTTCCAAAACAACAACAAGATTACATGGAACTGTCAAAATAATAAGCTTGAAGTTGAGTAGAGTTTACATAAGAAAAAGTAAAACAAAAATCCGACCCTAGTGAGGCCCTAGGCCTCTCTACTTATACAAATCAAGATACGAACAACTTCCTTAAAATCAGGGAGGCTTAGCTCCCAAATTCGAGATAGTCATCAGTTATCCTCCACTTGCTCGGCTACCTGCTAATTCATGACTTGGCTGCTTGTACTTCGAGCTAAATGAAGGGGAATTCGAAGTGAGGAGTAATAAATGAGGGGGAATCCCTCCTATAATTCCTCTCCTTTGTCCATTTGGAGTTATTGTTGCCATTTGTCCACTGGATCCTTGACTTTAACCACAAAATTCATCAATAATCTGCATTAAACACATATTAGACCACATGGCATCGTAACTAACTTAACTCACTCTATAAGCATAAATATAATTAGAAAATCATACAATAAGCTAAGAGAATGGTTGATTTGACTAGGTTAGGAGGTAAAATGAGCCCATATAATTACCCATTTATGACACTCATTAGTCCACCTGCAATACAAACCAACCAAACACATGATAAACATCCTTAACATATTTCTTAAGAAAAGATACATGGAAAACATTTTGCACTTTCACTGTCGAAGGTAATGTAATTCAATAGCATATTGGCCTAATCCTCTCAATGATATTGAAGGGTACATAAAACCATGGTGCCAGCTTGGCACATGGCCCAATCTGTAAGGATCTCTTCTTCAATTTGATGCGAAAGTACACCTATTCCTTGACCTAGAAATTCTTTAACAGCCTGTTCCTATATGCATAACTCTTTTTCCTATCCGTTGTTGCCTTTATATTCTTCTTGATCACCTGCATCTCCTACTCCATGCCTACCAACATATCTGGTCCAATCAATACCCTTCTAACCGGATCACTCCAACTGATAAGAGTGTTACAACCCTGCCCATACAATATCTCAAAAGGACTCATCCTCAATGACTCCTGATAATTGTTGTTGTATGAAAAATCTACTAGAGGAAGATACTCTTCCCACTTCCACTACTGATGCATCATACACATCCTCAACATGTCCTCCAATATCATGTTAACCCTCTCTATATGTCCATCTGTCTGCAGGTGATAAGCTATGTTGAAGGCCAACTCTGTGCCCAAACTTGTAAATAACTCCTTCCAAAACTTGGAAGTAAACTTCGCATCCCTGTCTGACACAATTCTTTGGGACATCATGCAATATGACCGCATATCTAATAAATAGCTATGCCACATCACTATCTGAGAATGTATATTTCACCGGAATGAAATGTGCAACCTTTGTTAACCTGTGCACAACAACTATGATGGAATCATGTTGTCTCACTATCTTCGGAAACCCTGTGATGAATTCCATGGAAATTACCTCTCATTTCCACTCTAGAATCACGATTAGTTGTAGTAGTTCACCTGTATGTTTACACTTTTCCTTCACCCACTGACAATTGAAGCATCTAGCCATAAACTCTTTTATGTCCTTCTTCATATTCAGCTAATAACAATATCTCTTCACTGCTGTCAGTGTCTTCTAGTAGCTTGGGTGAGTTAAATAAGGTTTTGCATGAAACTCTCTCAAGATCACCTTCTTGAGCTCACTACTATCCAGCACATATATCCTGTCTCTAAATCTGACCAATCCATCCGCTGCAAGACAATAATCCATACCATGTGCACCTACACCTGTACCTATACATGTACCTATGCATGTACTTGTACCACTACATGTACTCGTACATGTACCTATACCACTACCTATACTTGTACCATCACCTATACCTGTACTTGTGCTCTACTACAACTTGTGCAAAATCTCCATATACCTAACATCCTACTAAGCTGCTTGTAAGATCCTATCATGTAGATCTGTCCCATAGGAGATCATAGCCACCAAATGGTTTACCTATACCCACCTGCTGAGAGCATTTTCCACCCTATTCTCTTTACCTTTCATGTACCTTATCTCAAAATAAAACTCATTGATCATCGCCAACCATCTAGCCTTCCTGGCATTCAAATTCAGTTGATCAAACAAATACCTCAACCCAATATGATCACTCATCAGTACAAACCTCCTTCCAGAAGATAGTGTATCCACATCTTCAATGCATGTATACTCACTGCCAACTCAAGATCATGTGTGGCATAGTTCCATTCATGCTCATTCAATTTTTGTGACTCATAGCATACCACCTGTCCCTCCTGCATAAGGACTCCACCAAGTCCTCTCTTGCAAGCATCTGTGCATACTACAATCTCTTTGTCCATATTTTCAATCTATAGCACTAGTGCATGTGTCAATAAGTGCTTAAGCTTCTCAAAGCTAGCCTCACACCCCTCTGCCCATTTTAACTTCTTATCTTTCCTCTACAATGATGTGATAGGATAAGAAATTTGCGAGAAGTTCCTGATGAACCTCCAATAATAGCCTTCCAGACCCATGAAATATATCACCTCGTCCACACTCTTAGGACCTTCCCATTCCATCATGGCTCTTATTTTCTCTAGATCTACTACAATTCCCTTCTTGGAGACCACACATCCCAAGTAATATACCTCAGTATAAAATAAACTACACTTGCTAAGCTTAGAATACAAGTGATGCTCTCTCAACAACCTCAACACTACTGCTAAACGCTCAGAATGCTCTTCCCCATTTTCAGAATAAACCAGTATATCATCAATGAACACAATAACAAAATTATCCAAATATGGATGCAACACAATATTCATCAAGCACATAAATGTAGCCAGAGCATTAGTTAAGCCAAATGGAACAACAACAAACTCATAATGCCCATACCTAGTCCGAAAAGCTATATTGTAAATGTCCTCCTCTTTGATGCATACCTGATGGTATTCAGATCTCATATCAATCTTTGAGAACACTACTGCTCCCTTCATCCGATCGAATAAGTCATCAATCCTCGGCAAAGGGTACATGTTCTTGATAGTCACTTTGTTCAAATTCCTGTAGTCAATTCATAATCTAAGGGTTCCATCTTTCTTCTTCACAAACAAGGCTAGTGTGCCCCAAGGTGATACACTTGGCCTAATGTATCCCTTGTCCAACATTTCCTTCAACTCAACCAACTTAAGTGTGCTCATCTTGTAAGGTAAATTTTATGTTGGAGATGACCCTAGCACTAACTCAATCAAAAAGTCTACTTCCCTATGAGGTGGAAACTATCTAATTTCCTTAGGAAATACATCATAAAACTGTGGTAAAACTGGGTATCTTCTCAAGGCATCTGCATCCTCAACCTCCTTACCCTTATCACTAAAAATGTGTACGGCAAATAACATACACTCTTTCCTGCAGCTACGCTTTTCTTGCATCACTGTGACCATCCTAATTGATGTGTCTTTCTTCTTACCCTACAAGACTCTTGGTTCTCCATTGTCATCAATACACAATAGTCTACCTTGGTTCTATGAAGATAAAACCAATCCATGCCCAACAACATATTGTATGATCCCAAATGTAATACATTTATATGTGTTGTAGTAGGCATACCATTCAATTCAAATGCACAAGCTCTTACCCAATGATGAACTCGCTTCTTTGTACCTGTAGCCAATTGCACTAACCAAGACTCTCCATGCAATTCCTTACTCAAACCACACTTTTCCACCAAGTCAATACTAATATAGTTGTAATTAGATCAAGGGTCAATTAAAATAGAAATAACTTGATCACAAATCCTACTTTCCATCTCAAAGATAGATTCCTAGTGTTCTTCCTTTTTTATTATCCACTGTTGCATAGATACGAGGAATGCTCTGACCAACATCTCCAACACTCTATACCTCATGTGCACTATATATATATTAGGCCTACCACCCTGATTCTATGGAAAATCTCTCTTAAGGTGTTCCTTTCCACATGTCCAACACTCTAACCGACTAGTACCAACACCTCTATGTTGTTGTTGCGGCTCATGTCCCTGTCTAGTTGCATTAAACTTCTTTTGTAGTGTCAAATTCTCTTTTTCATTTGCATTATGAGGCCTTGTCCTCTTAGGCTGCCATTTACCTTTACCTTTGTCTTTTCCCTTCCATCCTTGTTGAGTTTCTTTCTTACACTTTGATTGTTCATAGCAATGCTTCAATTTCCCAATAACTTCCTCAAGTGACCTAGGCTCATCATACTCAGTATGCTCTCTAAATGTTAATGGAAAACCACTGAAAAATCATTTAAATTTAGCCTTCTAACACCCTCCTCCCACATCTACCCAAGTAACTATCCAACACAGGTAAACATGAGATGAGAGGCTACTATGATTAGATTCTACCTCCTATGTGATCTTAAGGAAGTGGAATCAATGGAAACATCACACACAATCATCCAACATCAACTTCAGAATCCTCAAGAGATAGGTAAGCCACTCTCCCTAAGTCCCACTGATGTTCTATACATCTTAAGCGTCAGTCACTCCCATGCTATTGGCAAGAGAGCGTCGAGAAACCCAAAGTTGATCTCACAGGCTTGCCTGCCAGTGACCAGAGACTAAAATTGCCAATTTTGTGCCAGCGACCCTAGGATTTAATCCATTGTTTTAGGCCCACAACCGAGTTCACTTCCTAGAATGGAGTGATAACTCATGAACAATAAAGGAACAAGGAAATAATGATGAAAAAGCAATAAGTTGAACAAGGCCTTAATCAAACCCCTACTAGCCATGCTAAGCATTTCATCAAACATAACATCAACATGTAACCTACAGTTATAAACAATAGAATTTAGTGTATGGATCTGATACTTATTTAAGAATCACTATGAACCATTTTTCCCTCATGTCATTTAATGAATTATCATCTATTAGGCATAGATACATTATCCATTCATTTACAAGTAAAAACATGCTGAGATCCATACATAGTTGTTTTCATAAAACAAGCATAATAGGGACAGAAATATCATAAGCATATTAGCCATAAAATCCACATATAAATCAGTACATTTACACATGAAAATCAAGGAAATGAATTACTCATTAGCGAATGCAATAAACCAACCATAGATGGGACTACCACGTTTCATCCAACCATAGAATGGCTGAGAAAAATCTCTCTTCAGCCATTCATCCTCGTGCCATATTCCAAGCATGAATGTGGGACTCAAACCAAAATAACCAACTATGGCATACCGAGGCTAAACCACCTCAGCCTCATCAATAGAAACTAGGATTTATTGTAATCCATCCTGAATCATTAGGCCAACACAATGAACACATCATAACAATCTTTAGCATGATCTCCACCCGATCACTAGGCCAAACAAGCATGGATGCCACCAGATTTCTCCACCTACACAGTGAGGAATTTTCCTATCTCCTAGTCTCTCAAGCTTTAATGCAATCCAAACCCAGATCACTAGGCCCTAAACTGAGACCCAGTCTCCAATCTTTACTATATATCCCAAAACTAGTATTACTAGGCCCAACGAAGTGAAATCCACCTCTTGTCTTTACTGTGTATCCTACCATTCACTAGCAAGGATTCCTAGGTCCACCGAGGAAACACAATCTTGGCTTTACCACAACCCACAATTTGGCTTGGGGGTCACTACGTCAATGGATTTACCATGATCCATAGTCTGGTTCAAGGACCACTAGGCCATGTGTTCTATCATTCAGAGATCCATCCCACTCAGCTTCAAATCCATCTGGAAATCCATCTCAACCAAAAAATGAGAATCCCATAACACCATGGCTATCCAGAAATGGAAAGGCTAGGCTAAAAACACTATTACACCTGACAAAACCCATGCCATGCATGCCAAATCTAGCAAGGAAGATACACATGAAATTTGATACCTACAATGAATCCTACTGTAGTTGCTTGATCCTATCTTTCCCTGCTTGATATTTTCTTCCTCTTACCTTCTTTTCCTTTCTTGCTCCAATGCCAAAATTGCTCCAAGAAAACTCTAAGTGTCCAAGAGTGAGAAAGAGAGAGAGAGAGAATATTGAGAGAAATCCAAAACTCAATTGACAAAAGGTTACCAACTAATCCTCATAAGCCTTTTTATGAATGAGGCCTCTATTTTCTTCATTTTCCGTCATTTTCATTCAATCTCCTCCTCACATGAAACCTGTGACCTTTCACCTTCCTTTTCTCCTAATTTCAATTATTTTCATAAATAAATGTGCCAAAAATGCCATTTTTCCTGTCTAAAGCCTTATCCATTGCCTTTGTCAATTTCCTTGGCCATAAACAATCAAATGAACACCCAATAGGATGACTTGCACAACATTCATCTTGGAATAAGTGTCCCCTCAATCGTGGTTATTATTTTCCCTTTATTAACTTTTATTACATGTAATTTTCACTAGGGGTTTTATTGAACCATCCCCCTTGGGGAACACCATCCTCAGTGTTAGACCACACCAAGACCTCAGCAAAACTATCGAAATGCAAACATACTACCCATGGAGATTTATAACTTATCTCATTGCAGTATTTACAATGAAAGACTTGCTCAAAAGAAAAACATCATGACAACATGACAATATAACAACCATAATAACTTGACACCCATACAACTTATTGGATCTATATAACTTAGCTCGTGGTGGTATTTACATCCATATACGTATGTACATATAGCAACATCACCAAAACATATACCAAGACATATACCCAAAAAACCATATCGAAACTGCTTTGCGTCCACCAGTAAACAAGGAAGGATACATAGCCCGCATCTGATCTACCATCTCCCATGTAGCTTCATCAGACCCAAAGTGCTTCTGCTACACTTTAACTTTGCTTGATTGCTTGGTTATGGAGCATGAGCACCTTTTTCTACAATATACACTTAGGCTTCAGCTGGAATTCTCCATCTAGTTCCACTAGCAATAAAGACCAGTCAATCACATGATCAGAATCCTTAACATACTTCTTAATCAATGATACATGAAAAACATCATGGAATTTCACTATCGAAGGCAGTGCAAGACAATAGGCTACTGGCCCAATCCTCTTAATGATATTGAAGGGTCCACAAAAATGTGGTGCCAACTTGGCACATGATCCAATCCATATGGAGCTCTTCTTTGGTTTGATGCGCAAGTACACCTGTTCCCCAACCTAGAACTCCTTAAACAACTTGTTCTGATCTACATAGATTTTATACCTATCCTCTGCTGCCTTTATATTTTTCTTTATAGCCTACATTTCCTATTCCATGTCTGCCAACATATCTGGTCCAATCAATTCCTTGCTAACCGAATCACTCCAACTGATAGGAGCGTTACAACGCTGCCCATACAATGCCTCAAAAGGACTCATCCTCAATGACTCTTGATAATTATTTTTGTATGTGAACTCTACCAAAGGAATATACTCTTCCCACTTCCATTGTTGATGCTTCATAGACATCCTCAACATGTCCTCCAATATCATGTTGACCCTTTTTGTCTATCCATCTATCTACGGATGATAAGTTGTGTTGAAGGCCAACTCTGTGCCCAAACCTGCAAATAACTCCTTCCAAAACTTGGAAGTGAACTTCACATCTAGGTCTGACACAATATTCTTTGGGACACCATGCAATCTAACCACATATTTGATGAATACCTTTGCCACATGGATAGGTGATAATGTAGACTTCACCAGAATGAAATGTGAAACCTTTGTTAACTTGTCCACAACAACCATGATGGAATCATGTTGTCTCACTTTCTTTGGCAACCCTGTGATGAAGTACATGGAAATGACCTCCAATTTCCACTTTGGAATCGCGATCAGCTAGAGCAGTCCACCTAGATGTTTACACTTTACCTTCACTCACTGGAAATCAAAGAATCTAGCCACAAACCCTGCTACATCCCTCTTCTGATTCGGCCAATAATAATATCTCTTCACTATTGTCAGTGTCTTATGCTAGCCTAGGTGACCTAAATAAGGTTTCGCATGAAAATATCTCAAGATAATCTTCTTGATCTCACTGCTATCTCGCACATATATCCTATCTCTGAATCTAACCAATCCATCCATTGTAAGACAATAATCCATACCCTATGCACTTGCACCTATACATGTACTTGTACATGTTCCTATACATGTACCACTACCTGTACCACTACATGTACCTATACCATCACATGTCCCTATACTTGTGCTCTACTGCAACCTATGCAAAATCTCCATATACCAGACATCCTATTGACCTGACTGCAAGATCCTATCCTATAGATATGTCCCATAGGAGCTCATAGCTGCCAAGTGATTTGCCTGTACCCTGTTATATTTACCTTTGATGTACCTGATCTTGAAATCAAAATCACTATTTTTGCCCAACCATCTAGCCTTCCTGACATTCAGATTCGGTTGATCAAACAACTACCTCAACCCAATATGATCACTCATTAGTACAAACCTCCTGCCAAGATGATAGTGTCTCCACATCTTCAATGCATGTATAACCATTGCCAACTCAAGATCATGTGTGGGGTTGTTCTATTCATGCTCATTCAGTTTTCGTAACTCATAGTATACCACTTATTCATCATGCATAAGGACTCCACCAAGTCCTATCTTGCAAGAATATGTGCATACTACAAACTATTTGTTCAGATCGGCAATCTGTAGCACTGGTGCATGTGTCAATTCCTGATTAAGTTATTCAAATATAGCCTCACACTCCTCTGTCTATTCTAACTTAGATAAGAAATCTATGAGAAGTTCCTGATGAACCTTTGATAATAGCCTGCCAAACCATGAAATATCTCACCTCATCCACACTCTTAGGAGCTACCCATTCCATGATGGCTCTTATCTTCTCTAGATCTACTACAATGCCCTCCTTGGAGACCACATGCCCCAAGTAGTGTACCTCCTTTGAAAGAAAATACACTTGTTGAGTTTAGCATACAACTGATGCTCTCTAAACAACCTCAACACTGATGCTAAATGCTCAGCATGTTCTTCCCCATTTTTAGACTATACTAGTATATCATCAATGAACACAATAAAAAACTTATCCAAATATGGATGCAACACATTATTCATCAAGCATATAAATGTAGCTGGAGAATTATTTATGCCAAGTGGAACAACAACAAACTCATAATGCCCATACATTGTTTGGAAATTTGTCTTGAAAATGTCCTCCTCTTTCATGCATACCTGATGGTATCTGGATCTCAAATCAATCTTCGAGAACATTGTTGCTCCCTTCATTTGATTGAACAAGTCATCAATCCACGGCAAAGGGTACTTGTTCTTGATAGTCACTTTGTTCAACTGCCTATAGTCAATGCATAATATAAGGGTTCCATATTTCTTCTTCACAAACAAGACCAGTGTGCCCTAAGGTGATACACTTGGCCTAATGTATCCCTTGCCAAAAATTTCTTTCAATTGTAACTTCAACTTAACCAACTCATGTGTACTCATCCTGTAAGGTTTTGATCTTGGAGTTGCCCCTAGCACTAACTCAATTGAAAAGTCTACTTCCCTATGAGGTGGAAACTTTGTAATATCCTCAGAAAATGCATCCTAAAACTACTGCAAAATTGGGTATCCTCTCAACATATCTGCATCCTCAACCTCCTTGCCCTTATCACTAGAAATGTGTACTTCAAATAACATACATCCTTTCCTACGGCTATGCTTTTCTTGCATAGTTGTCACCATCCTAACTGATGTGGCTTTCTTCTTACCCTGCAAGACTCTTGGTTCTCCATTGTCATGAACACACTCAATAGATTTGTCATAATAGCCTACCTTGGTTCTATGAGGATACAACCAATCCATGCCCAACAACATATTGTATGATCCCAATGGTAATACATTTAGATGTGTTGTGGTAGGAATACCATTCATATCAAATGCACAAGTTCTTACTCAATGATGAACTTGCTTCTTTGTACCTGTAGGCAACTGCACTAACCAATACTCTACATACAATTCCTTCCTCAAACCAAACTTGTCCACCAAGTCAAGACTAACATAGCTATAATTAGATCTAGGGTCAATTAAAATTGAAACAACTTGATCACAAATCTTACCATCCATCTCAATGATAGATGCCTAGTTTTCTAACTATCTATTGCCCACTGCTACATAAATATGTGGAATACTCTGGCCAACATCCCCAATTGTTTGTGCTTCTTGTGCACTGTATATATGAGGCCTACCACCCTGGTTTTGTGGACAATCTCTCTTAGCGTGTTCCTTGCAACATGTTCAACACTCCAACCGACCAGTAGCCACACCTCTATGTTTTTGTTGTGACTCATGTCCCAGTCTAGCTGCATTAAACTTATTTTGTGGTGCCACATTCTCTTTTTCATCTGCATGCTAAGGCCTTGTCCTTGTAGGCTATCATTTACCGTTACCTTTGTCTTTTCCCTTCCATCGTTGCTGTGATTCATTCTTACACTTTGATTGCTCATAGAAATGCTTCAATTTCCCAATAACTTCCTCGAGTGACTGAGGCTCATCATACTCAATCTAATCTCTAAATTCTAATGGAAAACCACTCAAAAATCACTAAACTTTAGCCCTCTCATCAGGAACATATGGTACATACTTCAATAGCTCCAGAAACTTTGTCATCTACTCTTCGTTTGTCTTTGATCCCATCTTTATATTATAGAATTATTTTTCCTTACTGTCATAGTACCTCTCTGACAATTACTTCTTCTTAAAAATCCTCTTGAACTCTCTCCAACTCAAGTCATTTGTCCTGATGTCTCTGACCCACCAGTGACTAGAGACTAAATGTTCTAGTTATGTGCCAAAGACCCTGGGATTTAAGCCACTTTTTCAGGCCCAGAGCCCAGGTCACTGGCCAGGATGGAGCAATAACTCAGGAATAGTAAAAGAATAGGGAAGAAATTATTCAAAATCAATAAGTTGAGCAATACCCTAATCATACCCCTACTAGCCAAGCCAGCCATTTCTTCAAACATATCATCAACATGTAACTTACAGGTCTAAACAACATAATTAAGTGTAGGGATCTCATACTTATCTAAGAATCGCTATGAACCATTGTTCCCTCATATCATTTGCTGCATTATCATCTTTTAGGCCATAGATACAATATCCATTCATTTACAAGTAAAAACATGTTGAGAGCCATCCATACCTGCTATCATAAAACATACATAAAACTAACATAATAGGGATAGAAATATCATAAGCATATCAGCCATAAAATCCACATATACATCAATACATTTACACACGAAAATAAAGGAAATGAATTTATCATTAATGAATGCAATAAACCAACTAGAGATGGTACTACCACATTCCAACCGACCATAGAATGGATGAGCCAAATCTCTCTTCAGCCATTCACTCCTGTGCCATATTCCAAGCATGAATGTGGGACTCAAACCAAAAGAACCAACTAGGGCATACTGAGGCTAAACCATCTCAACCTCATCAATAGAAACTAGCCTTTACCGTAATACATCCCAGATCACTAGGCCAACACAATGAACACATCATAACAGGCTTTGTTGTGATCTCCACTTGATCACTAGGCCAAACAAGCATGGATGCCACCAGATTTCTCCACCTACACCAGAGGAATTTTCCTATGTCTTAGTCTCTCAAGCTTTACTACAATCCAAACCCAGATCACTAGGCCCTAAATCGACACCCACTCTCCAAGCTTTATAGGATATCCCAAACCTGGGATTACTAGGCCCAATGGATAGAAAACCACCTCTTGGCTTTACCATATATCCTACCATTCACCGGAAAGGATTCCTAGGCTCACTAAGGAAACATAATCCTGGATTTACCGCAACCCATAGTCTAGCTCAGGGGTCACTAGGCCATTGTCTTTACCATGATCCACAATCCAATTTAGGGACCACTACGCCATGTGCTCTATCATTCATAGATCCACCCCACTCAAATTTGAATCCATCCAAAAATCTAGCTCAACCAAAACATGAGAATCCCATCACACCATGGCTATCTAGAAATGGAAAGGCTAGGCTTAAAACACTGTTACACCTAGAAAAACCCATGCCATGATAGAAAAGAAACACATGCAATGCCATGCATGCTAAATCTAGCAAGGAAAATACACATGCAATTATATACCTGCAATGAATCCTATTGTAGTTGCTTGATCATACCTTTCTCTCCTTGATATTTGCTTCTTCTTTCCTTCTTTGCCTTTCTTACTCCAATGCCAAAATTTCTCCAAGAAAACTCTGTGTCCAAGAATGACAGAGAGAGAGAGAATAATGAGAGAGCTCTAAAACTTAACTAACAAAAGGTTACCAACTGATCCGAATGAGACCTCTATTTTCTTCATTTTCCTTCATTTTCCTTCAATTTCCTCCTCACATGCAACATGTGACCTTTCACCTTCATTTTCTTCTAATTTCCATTATTTTCATAAATAAATGTGCCAAAAATTCCATTTTTCCTTTCCAAAGCCTTAGCCATTGCCTTTGCCAATTTCCTTAGCCATAAACAATCAAATGAACACCCACTAGAATGTCTTGCCCAACATTCAGCTTGGAATAAGTGTCCCATCAACCGTGGTTATTATTTTTGCTTTTATTAACTTTTATTACATGGAAATTTCACCAGGGTTGTTACAACAACAACTAGAGCCTTGGGAAGCAAGGAAATATTCAAAGGAATGGGAAAGGGCGCAAACAAATATGCTACAGGTAAAAAATTAATTGCTACATGATGAAGAAAAAGTTCTACAAGAAGGCACAACAAAAATTCAAGAGGAGGGAGAAGGTCCACAAAGACTCCAAGAGCCCACTCCACAGCCTGGTATTGGATCCTATTACAAATTTATTACAAAAAGAGGCAGAACTCACCAGTGGATGAAAATTTCAAAATCTAAGAAAGTAGACGATGTGGGACTCACGGAGGAAAAAGTGTAATGAATGAGCAAGGAATTGAATTATTTAAGGCTAAGGGAGTCTGTCATGGAAGAGAAACTATAGTTAGAAAACAACAGGCTAAGGGAGAAGCTACGGGAAAAGGAAGTACAACTTGCCACCATGGTAAGTTTTCCATGGAATCCATCCAATGTAGACAAACCATCCAAATAATATTCCATTGAGCTAAGGAAGGGAATTTCATGAAAATACATTTGAGGCATAAAATAAGAACAATAGGGAATGAAGTTAGATAGTTTACTCGGAGGATGGGCAACAGTTTCAGTAAGAGGGTATGATGGGCCTCCAAATTAGACACAAATTAAGGCCCATCTAACATTTCCTAGGAACATAAATGCTATATTAAATCCATACTTCTACACTTAATAATGTTTTTATAGCTTTAATATGTTCTTAGGAAGGTCTAGAGATAATTGCATATTGTGTGCCTAATATTCTTTATTTTTGTAGAATCTTGTGAGAATATTGGGATGATTATGAACAATTTGAGGATGAGATAATATAGATACTTACTCCTTGCTACGGGAGGATCAAGATTGGATAATAAATTAACAAAATATCATGTAATTATTGACAAATTCTAGAGCTCCATTGATTGAGAAAATATAGGAATCTGTTCCCTATCATTTAATGCAAATTCCTAGTATTGGGAACTAGATCCACCTTTTGAGGGATTTTGGAGGGGATATTTGTATCCTTTCAAGGAGAATGCTTCCTCATCACTTTGTCTAGGTATCAATTCAAATTTTCCTCCAAGGGCATGTATTTCATAGCCTTCTTGTGGAGAAAACTTGTTGTTTAGCAGCTCCACTTTCATTTCTAGTAGGGATGTACTTGGATTGATTCAAATAATGAAGTTTGGTGCCATTTTTAGCTTCTAAAACTTGGTTTATTTCATATTACTCTAATTATCCTTGGTCTTGGCCATCCCAGGAGCCTCAAATCCCTCCTGTACAATTTTTGTATTTCCTTTGAATGTCTTTTTCACTTGCATCTCTTATTTCTACATTTAGTGTTCATGCCTCTTTTGTTGTAGGTTACATTGGTTAAATGATTGAAGTGAGTTTTTTTTCAAGTTTTTTACAGAGTCACAAGAATTATTCATTCTTATAACAGCTTTGAAAATTCATATTCATCATTGAGCTACTTGGATTAGTTTACTAGTTCACAAATCTAGATTTTTTAGAAGTCTCTTGTAGCAAAATAGTAGTAATTTTATGTTATTTTTTAGATCATGTTAATGAGATTAATCTGAGTTGATTCCACTTGTGTTGAGTCATAAAAATATCCAAGTTAATAAAAAAATTTACCCCATATCATTTTCACTTTGTTAGGTTAGGCATTTTGTAGGTTAACTAATTGACTAGCTCTAGAATTTGTGATTTTTCGAGTAGTAATTTTCTGCTATCTTTTAGCGCATGTTAACAGAGGTATTTTTAAGTGATTCCACTTGGAATGGAGTCCTAGGACATCCTAATTAATAATAAAAATAGTCCCATCTCATTTTCATTTGATTTTCTTAGGCATTCAGTAATTTATCTTGAGGAGTAGTAGTCCTGTAGAAATTTGTTTCAAGATCTTCCTTGCCCAAATTCGCTCCAAATTCATGGTAGAAGCATATTTATAGCTTATTAATGCTATGAGGACATTTTTTTTGAGATGAATCTTGGTTAGGTTTCCATTTATCTCTTACATTACTCTCATATTGAATGTCAATTTCTACAATTAGTCTAGATTTCCTTCCCGCAATTTACTTTATGCAAAGTGTGATTTCCTTCTTACAAGAATAATCTAGGACTTTCCTTTCCTGCAAAATAGAATAAATTTCATTTCCAGAAAGATAGATTAGATTTTCTTAATTTGTCATTATTCTTTACATTTTCGCAAATAGAATCGATGTCCTTTCTACTATTTACTTTCTAGAAAAAGTAGAATAAGTTTGTTTATTGTTATTTACCTTAGGATTGGCAGCTTACCTAGATCTTTGCTCAATTGAAGTTACTCCATTGTCTTCATTCACTTGCATCAAAGGGAGTCAGATTAGTGAGAGGAAGGTGTTTGTTGCACATATAGTATCGACCCCTCTTAAGTTTGTACGAGCCCTAGGTCGATAATTTAAGTTGGTAGCCTTGGGATTTGCAACATTCTTGTTACAATACCAGGGTTCATCAGTTGCATTAGTGTGGTGGGAGCCATGCTAGGAGTTGAATCATTCCTCAAGGTGGTCAATTTACTTGGGGCACCAAGATCAACCTCGATCTGAGGTGAATTGGGCTCCTTATGAGAGGTAAATGTCAATTGATCCATATGTCATTGGTGTATATGATGAGTAGAGGAAAAATATCGGTGAGATGGTTTTCCTCACTACACAATGTATGAGTGTTGATTAGTGGTTGTCATTGATGTCAACCCAAGAAGCACCAGGGGCTACCCCAATATTGCATGGGAATTTTTACTTGAAAACTTACTATATTCTGAGTCAAGGATCTTCTATATGGATTCTATGCATTGAGATGTTTCCGTTGATATATGGCATGCCACATAATTCTTCATGGTTTGAGAGATAGTTGCGTTTGAAGTTAGTAACCCCAGTTAGTGGGATAAAACCCCATGGGGTTGTGGCATGGAACTCATCATTGGTTGTGGTCGTTGAATAGTCAATATTTAATCATTTTTTAAGCTCCTAAAAGCCCTCCAACATTAACTTGTTGAAGACCCTCTCAACCTAAGCATTTCTATAAATTGTGACCCTCATATCCTCCTCATGGTGGCATTTTTCAATGAACTATCTTGTGAGAAGACCTTTGTAATTATTCAACCCTCATGAGCTTCTAACAGAAGATATGTTGTAGGTATTTTAATGTTTCATTGATGTCTAGTTAGGGCACAAAATTATGATCAAGTTTGAAGGCTTGTTTTGAAGCAAGTTTAGAACCTTAAATTCTAAGATTTCGCTGGTTCAAACAGGTCATCATGGAATTTTCACTATAATTTTTTTTCTTCGAAGATTCAGAATTTGAATTTAAAACCCATTTGAGCCAAAATCTTGATGAATCTCTTGAACGAATTCAAATCTTGGTTCGCTATATTTTTTGAGATATGATCCAAAGAAGTTAGGGTTTTTGCAGACTCCTGAATTCCATGTCAAACAGGTGACCTTGGGAAAATTGTCAAAACTTTCTCTTTGAGAATTATATTCAAATTTTGTAAATAGTGACAGAAAGAGGACAGATGGTAGTTTTTTTTGTATTGTCTTTAGGGCCGAATGTTGAAACAATGACATGTGGCACCTCGTACAAGTTCTCTCTACTGAATAGTGTATAACCAGGCCATCGTGAGAGATTGGGCATAACTCCTTCTTGAATAATCCAATATAAACCAGACCTATGGGGTTGAAAAGAGCACTCAAAGGACTACCACAGGATGAAATTTTAGACCTTGAAAATATGAAATTACATAGATACAACAGATTCAATATCGAGCTCCTATAAGGTAAGAAAAAATATGCATTCAAGGATCAATGCAGTAAGGACCACACATCAATGGTCAAGGGTAAGTCTGCTACATCAAGGTGTGTATGATTAGTGATTGCATTTGAATTTTGAATATCATCTCTAACATGTGTTTTTGCATAATAGTGTACGTATTTTTTTTGTGTATTGGTTTGGGTCTTGTTCATTAATGCCTGTGCAGGAAGGAGGACACTTCAAGATAACTCGGACACATACTAGAAGGACAAACAACGCTAACATACCATTAATTGAAGCAAGCACAATAGTACCTCAGCAATTGAAAATGATCCAAGAAGCAATATCGAGTCAAGCGTCGAGTTTTCTCAACAAGTCAGTGTTGTAAAAGATCATCATTGTAAATTTGTAAAAGAGTCATCATTGTAAATTTGTAAAAGAGTAATTATTGTAAAAGAGTCAAACTGCCTAGAGTCAAAGAGGCATCGTTGGGATGTATAGGAGTCTCTATTGGGATGATGTCATGGTTGGGTTGCAAGTCATAGTGTGATTGAGTATTTGGTCAAGTATAAGAAAATCATTGTAAATCATATTGTATCGTGGATCATTGTCTCTAGTACAAGATTCCACACTCTTGTCTCATTTCTAGTCATTATGGGGTGGCAGGGATGTGCTAGGAAGGTGCATGAAGTCACCTACAGGTTAGAGCCTATGAACCCTTCAGGGTGGTAGGTTGCTCTAGGATGTTGGGGCATCCATTCAGTTGATTACTGAAGAAACTAGGGTGTCGGGGTGTCCTCCCTGTGCGAGTTGGAGAAGAATGATTTTATAGAATTCTAGGAATTTGTTTCTTTTATTTCAGTTGGAGTTGAAGATTAAAGAATTTATTAGAAAATTGTTTAGTGGTTTTTGAACCAGAGGGGTTTTCTCACCTAAAATACTTGTTCCTATTGTGTTCTATTTTTTACTATTGCTACTGAATAAACATTAATAATAATTGAAGATTAACAATTCTCTAAAAAGATTTAAAAGTGCTAATTGCTGAGGAATATAGATTCACTCCCCCCCCCACCAGTATTTCCAACAATTTATATAAAACTTGGTTCCTTCAATAACAGTGTGACAATTGGAAGCAGATCATGGAGTATACCAAGAATAGAGTTCCTTTGTTCAATGGAAATAAATATTCACTTTGGAGTGGAAGAATGAAGGTTCATTTCTTGGTGCAAGGATACGAAGTATGGGAAATTGCTTACAAAGGCTTCACACTGACCCAGGATGAACAAGGTAAGAAAAATATGTATAGTATGAAAAGGCTAAAGATCTTATTATTAGTGGGTTTATCGAATATTTTTATCTTAACGTATTGAGTTTTAAAACTGCTAAAGAGGTATGGAGAAAGCTTGAAAATATATATGTAGGTGACTCAAAGGTGAAAGAAGCAAAGCTTCAAATTTACAGGGAAAATTTTGAGCAACTCAAAATTAAGGAAGATGAAAATATTGTTGAATACTTTTAGCTCGTTGATGAAACAATAAATACATTTGAAGTTTTGGGAGAACATGTTGACACAAAAATTGTTGTCCGAAAGATCCTTAGAACCTTGCCAGCAAAATTCAACCCAAAGGTATCTGTCTTGGATGATATATCGGATCTAACCAATCTCATCATAGACGAATTTCATGGAATTCTTACAACATATGAAATGAGAATTGAAGAAGAGGGTGGCACATCTCATTTAGAAATAGAATTTTCTGCATCCAAGAAGACTAGTAAGGACAAGCAGACTTGAAAATCCAAAACTTGTAGTTATAGAGATGAATAAAAGGAAGAAGATGAAGAAGAATTTCCAAATAAAGAATTTTCCTACTTCACACGAAACATGAGAATAGGTATGGGAAAATTCAAAGGTAAACTTACATTAATATGTTTTTATTGTGGTGAGGTTGGGCATTTTGCATCCAAGTGTCCTCAAAAAATGAGGTTGTTATGAAAGGAAAGAAAGGCCATAGAAAGTTCAACAAGCAAGGCAAGAATACATGGTTTAAGAAAAAAAATTCCCCAAAGAAAATAGTTCCTCATCCGATGAAGACAGTGATAAAGAAGAAGAAATCAACGAAAGAGTTTTGTTTATGGCCAAGCACAATAAGCAAGAGGCATCTAACAAAGAAGGAGATGAAGAAGAAGAGATGACAAAGGTTGAATTTAAAAATGAATTGATCAAGGATATCAAAGAGCTCAAGCCCGAGAAGAAGCACGTCAATACTCTTGAAGACAAATTAAAGACAGAAAGAGAACAGTACCTAAATCTTAAAATCAAGGTTGAATAATACAAACTAATTGAAGAATCGCTCAGGAAAGAATTAAAGGAAAGCAACAAGGAAAGAGAATCACTAGAAACTGAAATAGTCTCTCTATGAAAGGAAGTAAAAAATGGAAAAACTCTTCAAAACTATGCCAACAACTCAAAGGCAATAGAAGAACCCATCAGCAATCAATGGTCATGTAGTGATAAGACTGGTCTTGGTTACCATGAAAAATATGAAAAGGAGTCAAGTCCTTATATGATAACAAAGGAAGATGGATATGCAAAATCTATTAAGTAGGTAGACCTCTTAGCTAAATCAAGAGATCAAGACTTGTAGGAAGAACCTTGGAAGACAATTTCTCGAATATGATTTCCTCCCAGGTATCTACCTATGTTTTATGGTCATTGTTATTCATGTGTAAGGTTTGGACATAGAGTTGTAGAATGTCGCATGTATGTTTGGAATGAATATAGTTCCAGAAGATCTTTCATAAATGGATATTCCAAAACTCAGTATAATATCAACATATTCGACCATTTGAGTGATGATGTTGAATGTTACAAATGTAACAATTTTGGACACCTGGGTAAAGATTGCAGGCTTGGAAGTTATTCAAAAAAATTCTCGCAAAATCAAAATGAACAAGTATGGACAAAGAAGACTGAAAAATGTGTTATCGCTCTCAAGTCTCAAAGCAACATAAATATTTGTAATGTTGACAATGGTTTCTCAACGCATGTGACTGGAGATAAAAATAAGTTCATAGATTCCTTGAAAGAAAAGAAGGATGGAACAGTGTCCTTTGGAAATGATGGGTCTTTAAATGTCATAGGAGAAGGTAAGGTCACACTTGGAAGAAAGGATGCATTAGAAAAGGATGTGTTGTTGGTTGAAATTATGAATCACAATTTACTCAGTGTTGGACAAATATGCAATCAAGAACACACGATGCTATTCAACTCTAGGAAATGTGAAATCAGGGAAAGGAAAATTTGGAAAAAATTGTGGCTACAACAGGCAGAGCTCCAAATGACATATACATTTTGGATGAGACACCTAAAGGGTGCTTTTTGGAAAAATAAGATGAAAGTTGATTATGGCACAAACAAATGGGACATATAAATTTTGACAACTTGGTCAGGATCAGAAAAAAGGAAGCAGTAAGAGAAATGCCTAAAATTTCAAAACCTACCAATACGATATGTGAATCTTGTCAGATTTTGAGTTCAAGAAAAAAGAACACTTTGTGTCACATCCATTGAAATTAATACATACTTATCTGTGTGGTCCTATGAGAACAAAAGTTTTAGACGGTGAATTATACTTTATGTTAATGATAGATGATTACACTAGAATGACAGTCATTAGTTTCTTAAAGAAAAAGTCTGAGGCATTCGAATGTTTCAAAATATGCAAGGAATTGGTCAAAAATGAAATCGATTTGAAGATCAAATGTCTAAGATCAGATAATGGTGGAGAATTCACTTCCAAACAATTTCAGCAGTACTCTAACAAAAATGGAATAAAAAGGCAATTCTCAATAGCCAGAACACCACAATAAAATGGAGTTATTGAAAGAAAAAATAGAACCGTACAAGAATTGGCTAGAATAATGTTAAATGATTCAAAATTAGATGATAAATTCTAGGTTCAAGCAATTGATACAACCGTATTCATTATAAATAGAAGTCTGCTTAGAAAAAATTGTAACATGACTCTATATGAACTATGGAAAGGAAGATTGGCTAACGTCAAATACTTCAAAATATTTGGAAGTTAATGCTACATCAAAAGAGAAGACCAAAAATTGGGAAAGTTTGATTCCCATATTGATGAAGGTATTTTTGTTGGTTATTCATGCAAAAGAAAGGCTTATAGATGCTACAATATGAGGCGAAAACAAATAGTGGAAATAATAAATGTTACTTTTGATGAAGAGTGTGTTCTAAAGAATAACAATGAGATCATCTCTTCAAGAAAATCTAAGGGGCTGGAGGTAGAATCTGTGAAGGATGAAGAAGTTCCAGAACAAGACCAATCAAATAAGGAAACAACAGTCAACCAAGAGGAAATAAAAAATGATTAGCATGATGTACAAGAAACTTCTCCAAAAGTTTTAAAAGAATGTTGTCAAAAGAAACATCCGTCAAATCAAATCATCAACAACATAAATGAAGGAATTGGAGCTAGAAGAAGTCGACAACTTTTTTCATCACAGCAAGCCCACCTTGCTCTTTTAGCAACTTTTGAGCCTAGCAATTTTGAGGAAGCTACTCAAGATGAACACTGGGTAGCAGCTATGAATGAAGAACTGGATCAAATTGAGAAGAATGACACTTGGGAATTGGTTCCGCGAACAAAGGAAAAGAATGTTATTGGAACTAAATGGGTTTTCAGAAACAAATTGAATGAGGATGGATAGGTTACCATGGATAAGGTAAGACTAGTCTGCAAAGGATATGCACAAGTAGAAGGAATTGATTTTGAAGAAAAATTTTCTCACATTGCCAGAATGGAAGTTATTAGGATATTTCTCGCTTATGCATGCTCAATAAAAACCAAGGTGTACCAAATGGATGTTAAGTCAACCTTTCTAGATGGTGGATTGGAAGAAGAAGTTTACATTGAATAACCTGAAGGTTTTCTTCTCTTTGATAAGGAAGACTACGTTTGCAGATTAAAGAAGGCACTATATGGTCTCAAGCAAGCTCCTAGAGCTTGGTATACTCATCTTGATGGATATCTATATCAACAAGGATTCAAGAAAGGAAGCGCTGACAACAATATCTATGTGAAACTGGATCAAGATAACCTAAAAATTATCGAGGTATATGTGGACGATATATTCTTTGGAAGAAATGATGACAGATTAAGTAAAAACTTTGCCACAAAGATGCAAAGTGACTTTGAAATGCCTCTACTTGGTGAGCTGACATACTTTTTAGGGCTTCGAATATCTCAGCAGGATAAAGGAATATTTATATATCAAATCAAGTACATCAAGGAAATGCTCAAGAAATTCAAGATGGAAGATTGCAAGCCTGTCCTTACCCCAATGGTAATAGGTTGCAAGTTAAGTTTAGAAGATTTATCAAAGGATGTGGACAAGAGGTTGTATAAATCTATGATTGGCAGTCTTCTATATGTGATAGCTTCTCGTCTAGACATAATGCAGGCAGCTGGAAAGGTAGCAAGATTCCAAGAAGCACCAAAATAATCTCATATTATTGTCGTCAAAAGAATTCTTCGATATCTTAAGCACGACAGAATATGGTTTATGGTATCCCAAAGGAAATGATCTAGTTATCCAAGCTTATACATATGCATATTGGGTAGGAAGTGTTGATGATTGAAAGAGTACCAGTGGAGAAGCATTCTATCTAGGTGGTTGCCTTATTTCATGGTTAAGTAAAAATAATTCTTCAATCTCGTTATCCACAATGGCAGCAGCTTGTTGTACTCAAGTTCTCTGGATGAAGAAAACTTTGCAAGATATTCAATTCAAGTTTAATGAGCCTATTCCCATCTTCCGTGATAACACAAGTGCCATCAATATCTCCAATAATCCTATGGTGCATTCCAAAACAAAGCACATTCCGATCAAATATCATTTCGTTAGAGAGTAGGTTGGCAAAAATAATATCAATCTTGAATATGTTGACATAAAGGAATAAATTGTTGACATCTTTACCAAACCATTACCTCATTAAGCATTTGAGTATCTTCGCCAAAATCTTGGTATTCTCCCAAGTTCTCATTAGACTCTTTCTCTTATCTAACTAAGTAGAAAGGGGGAGTGGAAGTGAGTATAGGTCCGTAGGGTGACAATTTTTCAGGGAGAGTTACCCTTTGCCAATGATGACAAAGGGGGGGAAGGCAGTAGGAAGAGGTGCCATGATCACAGGGGGAATACTTGTGCTGCCATCAATGCTAAAGGGGGGGATTATTGATCATTGGTTGTCATTGATGTCAACCCAAGTAGCACTAGGGGCTACCCCGATCTTGCATGGGAATTTTTACTTGAAAGCTTACTCTATTCTGAGTCAAGGATCCTCTAGATGGATTCTATTCATCGATATGTTTCCATTGATATATGTCACACCACATAATACCTCACGATTTGAGAGATATTTGTGTTTGAAGTTAGTAACCCCAGTTAGTGGGAAAAAACCCCATGGAGTTGTGGCATGGCACTCATCATTGGTTGTGTTCATTGAATATTCAATAATTAATAATGTTTTAATCTCATAAAATCCCTCCAATGTTCACTTATTGAATACCATCCCAACCTAAGAATTTCTATAAATTGTGACCCTCATATCCTCCTCATGGTAGTACTTTTCAACGAACTATCTTGTGAGAAGACCTCTGTAATTTTTTGGCCCTCATGAGCTTCTAATGCGAGATCTATTGCAAAGATTTTAAGGTTTCATTGAGGTCTAGCTAGGGCACAAAATTATGATCAAGTTTGAAGGTCTGTTTTGAAGCAAGTTTAGAGCCTTGGATTATAGGAATTTTGCTAATTCAAACATGCCATCGTAGAATTTTCACTATAACTTTTTGCATATGACGCTTTAGAAGCTAAAATCAAAACCCATTTGAGCCGAAATATTGATGAACCTCATGAAATAATTTCAAATGTTGGTTCACTATATTTTCAGAGATATGATCTGAGGAAGTTAGGGTTTTGGCAGGCTCCCGAATTCCATGTCAAACAGGTGACCTTGGGAAAATTGTCATAACTTTCTCTTTGAGCATTGGATTCAAATTTTGTAAATAGTGAAAAAAATAGGACGGATAGTAGATTTTTGGGTATTGTTTTTAGGGATGAAGGTCAAAATAGTGACACGTGGCACTTCATACAAGTTCGCTCTATTGAAATCGTCTATAATCAGGTCATCATGGGAGATTGGGCTAACTCTTTCTTGAAGAATCCAAACTCAATCAAACCTATGGGTTTGGAAATAGGACTCAGAGTGCTACCACAAGAATAAATTTCAGACCTTGGAGATATAAAATTACATAGATACAACAGATTCAATATTGAGCTCCTAGAAGGCAAGAAAAAGTATGCATTCCAGGATCGTTGCAGTAAGGACCACACATCAATAGTCAAGGGTAAGTTTGCTATAGCAAGGTACGTATGATTAGTGATTGCATTTGAATTTTGAATATCATCTTTGACATGTGTTTTTTCAGGACAATGTAAGTATTTTTTTTTGTATTGGTTTGGGTCTTGTTCATTAATGCATGTGCATGAAGGAGGACACTTGAGGACAACTCGAACACATACTAGAAGGACATGCAGTGCCAACATAGCATTACTTGAATCAAGCACAACAGTACCTCAGTAGCTACAAATTAACCAAGAAGTAGTGTCGAGTCAAGTGTCAAGTCTTTTAAAAAAGTCAATGCTGTAAAATATCATCATTGTAAATTTGTAAAAAAGACATCATTGGAAGAGCCATCATTGTAAATTTGTAAAAGAGACATTACTATAAAATAGTCAATCTACATAGAGTCGAAGAGGCATTGTTGTGAGTTATAGGAGTCTTTGTTGGGATGATGTCATGGTTGGGTTGTAGCTCATAGTGTGATTGAGTTTTCAATCAAGTACAAGAATATCATTGTAAATCATATTGTATCGTGGATCATTGTCCTTGGTACAGCAATCCACACTCTTATCTCATTTATGGTCATTATAGGGTGGCAGGGAGGTGTTAGGTAGGTGCATGAAGTCACCTACAGGTTAGAGCCTGTGAACACTTCAGGGTGGTAGGTTCATCTAGGATGTTGGGGCATCCATTCATTTGAATACTAAAGAAACCGGGGCATTGGAGCATCCTTCTAGTGGGAGCTAGAGAATAATTCTTTTCTAGAATTCTAGGAAGTTATTACTTTCATTTCGGTTGGGGCTGAAGATTAAATAATTTATTAGAAAAGTGTTCATTGGTTTTTGACTCGGAGGGGGCTTTCCACCTAAAATTATTGTGCCTATTGTGTTCTATTTTTTCCTTTTGTTACTGAATAAACATCAATAATAATTGAAGATTAACTAATGCTTTGAAAATATTTAAAAGTGCTAATTTCTAGGGAATACTGATTCACCCCCCCCCCCCCCAGTATTTCCAACAATGTGGGCATGTCATTTACCAATTAATCAAGGTAATGACATAGTAGATGGCATATAGTACATCAATATCATTAGGGTTGGTGTAAGTGATGGTGTGATTGTTTATGCATAATGGATGGTGACTAATGCATACCAATATCAAGGGATATAAGGAAAATTAAGAGTATAATTTCCATGTTGTGTGTAAATGGCACATAGGTAGCAAGTGCACAAACTCTCATTATGTGGAGGAGTAACTCCATCAATGGTTGGAGTGGGAAGTAAAGATGGTTCCTTGGGGGAATGAAGGATATACTTTAGCTCTTGAAGAGTGGGACATATATTAATAGGGTTACCATGTGTGTTATATAGGGCACATGGGTGACTCAACCTAGAAGTAGGTGGTGTTGAAGTATCTACCTTGTTTTTCAGTTTGTTCTCTACTTGCTTTTTGGTGCCCTCTAGTGTCATTTTAATGGTTGGTGTTTCTAAGGGATTAGAGTCCTTGGAATATGAGGCCGAGTTTATTTTTCCAACAAGCATGACAACTAGCATAGCATATGTGACAGGTCATGCCAAATATTAGATGGATAATGCTAGAGCCATGTTTGGGAGGGTGAGTGGTTCCATCACTTGTTGTGAGACAAAATTGGGTGGTGGGTTTAGGAAAGAATTTTGAGAGATTTCATATCGTAAGAACACTATGTCACTCATGAGAGCCATATTGAACTTAGTTGTGATTGGCATATCAGCCTAAGAAGATTCACCAGAATAGGTGGTTACTATGCACACAGGTGTTGATCTAGATATAGGCATGGAAGGGGGGTCTCCAAGGTAGGTAACTAAGAGTGTGGAATGCTTGAAGATGTCAGGCCCAACTTCTATGAAGGAAGGAATCAATTCTTACTATCATCCCACACATGGTAACCCATTATCAAGTGAGGGAAAGTCTCGTGTCTCATAATGTGTAAGCTAGTTAAAGGTTATGATCTTTCTGTTGTGAGGAAAGTTCATAGTTCGGAAGACTGATGATGCAATAACCTTCATGGAATACATGTAACTTCATCTAAATAGGATATTATAATCTAAGGGGATCTTAAGAACCTCGATATCAATGAGAACTATTTTTCCAACAAGCTCTACTAGCACATTCTTAAAGAGTCATATGGGCTACGAAGGATGACCATCATTTGTCGTCCTGGTAATGGGTGAGGTTATAGGTTTGGAGGATCCTAGTTTCTGCCATGAAGTATTCAACATGATGCAAATGTGTGTACCCTCATCAATAATTCAATGATGTATGGTGATAGGAATCTGAAAAGTTATTAATAATGGGAGTCATGGCTCTAAATTGTCTAGTTTGAATGTGATCAAATAAGAATTAGAATGGTCAATGTCACCAAGAACATAGAGTAAGGTCTTCCATTGCATTGAGAAATTTTGAAGCACTTCTAATGTTAACATGGTGATAGGTGATTGTGTAAGGTCATAAACGATGCTATGGTTATGTGTTACATTAGAATTCTGAGATGTGTCCCTTAGCGGTCCTTTGGTCATCTTTGAAATTGGATTGATGAGTGGATGTGAAATCATTAAGGGGGTGGAAGAGGTAAATTATATCACCTCCAATGAAGATGGAATAGGATATATAAGAGGACCATAGTCTTAATGACATGTCTACAATAGGGAATTTTCCACATTCACGTAAATATCCTGATTGGTGGTGCCTTCGATATTTCCTACTACAAGTTTGTTAAAGTGAGGGGATCCTACCTCATATTGGATAGATACAACACCTTACTAAGGGGAGGGTGTTTGTAGTACCATAGTTTGTTGGTTCGATCTGCCTAGGACCCTGTTGATGCCCATATCTTCCTTCATGCATTTGTACTCAACAATCTAAGGAAAACTATGAGTATAATGTCCAAATTCCCCACATAAATCATAAGTGTAATTAGTACATGATAGCCCATTATTATTTCCTTTTTTATGTGATTTTTTATGGTCTTGGCTTCAATTGGCTAATTTCCCCACCCTATGTGTTTGGATTTTGAGGCTTCCCTCCCCCCCACCCTCGGTGCCTTGATTTCTCGTTGATTCATTCTTTCTTTTTCTTCATGTTGTTCTATTGGGAAGGATAAATAGACGTGTTAATTTATGAAAATTCTTGTTATTGTGGGGGGGGGGGGGGGGGGGGGGGGAACAATGTTGGATGAAATTAACCCCAACATTTTGTTGAGAATTTGGAGGGTTAGATTGCAGTGGTCTCTGAAAATGGAAATAAGGGTATCCATGTGCAGGATTCTCGTAGGAGGGTTTGGATATTGAAATGCAATCTAAGTTGTGTAGGGTGGAATATGTTCCCCCCTACATGGGAGGGACACATATTATAGTAGGAGGGTTATGGTAATATCCTACCATCATGGGTGGGGGAGTATATGGTGCCCCACCCATATTAGGGAATGCTAGAGGTGGACCATATGGGTTTATGTGGTAGGGAAGTTGATTCCCATGTTGAGGGTTATATTTGGTAATGGACCTTGTGAGGTCATCAACAACATTTTATTCCCCTTAGTCTCTTTTTTGAAAGGTTGGCATCAATGGAATTTGGGATAACCATATATAGGTACCATAATTAAGTGTAAACGAGCTCGAATTGTTGAGCCTTGGAAATGGTTGCTTCCTCTTCTTAAGGCATGGTGGTTGTGATTTTCTTTCTATAAATGGAAAGAGGGACTTGAGGAACAAGTCTAATAGAAGTTCCTTGTGGAATTCAATATTGAATCTACTATGTTGTTTATTCCACTCCTGGATGTGGTCCATGATGTGGGTGTCAGATGATTGTTGAAACTTAGATAATAACTCCAATCCCATATCATGATGAATAGGAAGTTGGAAAAAGGTTATAAATGACTTAGTTAGGGATTCAAATGTGTTGTGGGACCTAGCCTTCTCATTAACATACCATTTATCCAAGGGGCCAAAGAATGTGTGTTGAAAGAGGCTCAATAAAATTAATTGATCGGTGATATGATTCAGAGGACACCATAGATGAAAGGTCATAACATGGTTGAAAGGGTCTTCCCAAGTTTTCCCTTAAAACTTAGGGATGGTCGAAGGTAGTTTAGTGGGCATGGAAGGTCATGCGACATTATGACCTATGGGATTTGTTATCACTTAAAACCACAGTTCACCTATGTCTAAAGATTCATATAAAAAAAAAAAAAAAAAAAAAAAAAAAAAAAAAAAAAAAAAAAAAAAATTGGTTTAAGTCAATAGGTTTTTAGGTGTGTCACTTTGAAATTAGTTTTTCTAAAGGTATTGATGTGAGTCCTTGTAAAAAACCGTTAGATACCCTCCCTCATGATAGTTTAAAGCATGTCTTGTCTTGATTGCATCATTCTGATTTTGCGCAGTTTCGCAGCGCGATCTGATTGGCTAATTTAGCTGCGCAATCATTTTTCCACCTTTCCGCAGCATATCATTGAGCAGCCATTTCGTAGCGCGGTGTGTCATTTCATAATTGTCTGCGATACGAAATTGGGGATTCGGGGTTTTTTGCAGCATATTTTCTTGAAATGTCAAATCTCGAGAGGTGAGTCATTAGAACCGTTCATATTTTGTCAGTCGATGTCCTCTCCAGGTCATGATAGGATTCATTCCGCCATCAGATTTAGGATCACGCACATGACAATTATTTTAAGAAATCTTATGAGGTATGGTAGTGTCATAATGTTTATTCATGATGCATTAACGTGCCTGTTCTATGATGAGCGTTTGAAAAAATGCAAAGAAGCCCGAGTTTTCATTTAAAGAGGGATCATTGCAAGCGAGCCTGCATTCCAAAGCCGAAGCTGTTGTGTAAAATTGAAGTTGCTGATTAAGTTCTTTGTGTAAAGATATTTTGAGCGAGATGGAGAAAAGAGAGCATCGATCCGGAAGATGTCTGAGAACCGAGCCAGAAGGACTTGATCTCACGCTCAAAGATGAAGGTGTTGCACGAGCTTTTAAAGAGGTTGGTTGCTGGAGGTTCTGTGAAAAATTGAAGGGCGGACACACAGAGGTAACTAAAGCCTTTGCATTAAATTTCACTAGCTTGAATTCTAAGGTTGCATTACTAGAGTTCCCTGTGTCACCGCAAGCCATCTCTGCTGTCACTGAAATTCCAAGAAGCGGGCAAGAATGGTTCAAGAATTTTAAGTTTGACATGACTCCATGTAAGGAGTTTCTGAAGGATCAATATGCAAATGAGGACCTCACTAAAGCGGTGCCAAGGAACTATATAAAAGAACATTATGCTCTGCTCCTCACAGCCATCCAGAAATACCTCACATGTGAGGGAAGGTACACCAAAGTTTACTCTTATCACTTCAAACTCTTGCTACATTTCACAGGGAAGGCATCAATAGACATCCCTTTTTATTTATTCAGAAGTCTTGGTAAAATGTGCGACAAAGTTCAATTCAAAAAGGATAATTATGAAACTTCACTTTTCCACCATGGTTTAATTAAGTTGCTGGTGTTAGATGGCTTACAAAAAATCGGTAGGGATTGGGACTCTTTCATTTTTATGTCCGGTTTCCAAAGCAAAACAGGTCTTACCCCATTGCCAGACAGGGAAAAAGAAAGAAGAATTCAAGAACCTACATTGGCTGAGCTTAAGAAGGAGGTTAAAGACCGAAAGAAACCCAAAGCTAAGCCAAGGAAATCAGAGAAGCCTGTGGTCATAAAAGAGACAACCAAACCATCCAAGGAGAGGATCAAACATCAGAAAGATGAATCAGGGCCAAGTGGAATTGCACAAGTAACAAGAATCAGAACTAGAAGCCAACTAAGCAGAGAAAAAGGAAAATCAGTAGCAGTGGAAGACAGCCCTATGTCAAAGGCTAGTCTAAAGGATTTGCTGGAGGCAATTGACTTTGAACAAGCCACATCAGTGCAGGTGGAGCCTATGCCTATTGATCTAACCCAGTCATCCCCTGATAGCTCCAAAAAATCAAAAGCCTCTAAAAGGCTAAGGTTTGAGGAGGCTGGAAAGGAATTCATGGTCAAGCCCCGAAGGCCAATCACCAGGAGACAAATCCAAGCAGCAGAGCAAGTCCACAAAGATGAGGTAGCTGCCAAGGTAACGGCAACAAAAGAAATCAAACCATTGCCTAAAGCAGAGAAGGCAGAGGAAATCAAAAGAACAATATATACCAGAGGACAGGTCAAACAAATGGGAAAGCAGATAGCTCAAGCAGAAAAAGCAAAGGAAAGCAAAAAGAAGGATATGAAGGAAAAAGTTCCCATTGTCAAGGAAACTAAAACCTCATCTTCCAAGGAGAAATGGGAGGCAGCTGATAAAGAAATGGCTGATTTAGAGAAAACCGTATCAGAGATTGCAGCCATGGAGAACGAACTTGCAAAACTAAAAGCTCAGTTAGGCAAGTTAGCTGCTAAATAAAATTGAAAATGTTTAAGGTCAGATATTGCTCCAAGTTTTTGTTCATTTTTCTTAAGTTCATTAGTTTTTGAGGCATGTATAAAAGGAAGACAAATTAGTAATTTTGGAACCAAGAGCGAAGCTGTGACAGTCACAAAGTAATTGGAAAATTCATTGAAGACTGTAATTTTGGAAAGAACAGCAGTTTCGTAGCGCGCTACGAAACTGCTTTAGGTGACTGTTTTTTAAAGAAAGATGAAAATTGATGCTGAGGTCATCAAATTTTGTGAAAAAAGGCTTCGAGGATAGGAAGGAGGTCATAAATGGTTGCCAAAGCATTCAAATAATGACAGATGTAAACTTTGTAGCATAAAGGTGAAACATTTTGGTTTTTACTAAAGTCTTCATAAAGTGACTTTATGACCGAAATATTAGGGTTTCTGGTAGGGTTACCAGAATTTTGGGTTGAACTCCTGTCAGTGTCCACAAAGCGTCCAGATTATCAGCCATATGGTGTTATGCATGGTCATTAAGGTTATTGAACAGCTTCAAGCACGTTTTGTTGGAAAATAAACATGGATAAAAGCAGGGACCGTGAAAACAGAGTATATATCTTCACCAAATGTTGAGTCAGCAGCACAGTTGGAATCCAAGGCAGCCAGTTCAGTGAATGCTCCTCAAATACATTTCAGCCACTACAGGAAAAGAACAGGTGTCAAAGATCAGGGGAGAATCATGCACACGAGGAGATGGAAGTAGAGTTTGAATAGGAATAGGACTCTATGTATTAAAAGCACAATACCTCTGTATTTAATAAGTTAGTTTAAACATAGATAAGGTAGTTAATGATAGGTTTTCGAGCTCCCCTCATGCTGGAGGAGGAGACTCAAGATAGTTTAGTTTTGTTTCCTATATATAGGAAAAAGTCTGATGTAAAAAGGGTTGGAGATTTTTATCAAAAAGACAGAGTTTTCATATTGGTTTATGTAAAGTTTTTTTCACAGTAATAGAAAGTACACTGTTTCTTCCCAAGATTCATCTTGTGTTTCAAATGTTCAGAATGTATGTGGTTTGGTTTTATTCATCTTGTTTTACAGTTCACTAAACATGCAATCACTCTAAATTCATCATTGATGCTCAGACTTCCTGTGTATGTTTTGTTGAGTTGATGTCCTTCTTGGTAGATGTTTTGAACATAGAGACATTATATGCCTTGGTTTCCATGATTCAGTAGCTGCTTGTTTACTGTAGGAATGTATAACTCCATGAGCCCAATGGGAGAAGCCTTGATTTTGTTGTTCCAACCAGCTTAAACTTCATTCACTTTTTAAAGAGTTAGCCATCTTTCTTGCCCATCAATGCATATCAAAAATCTGTGAGAGAGCCCTCTCTGACTAAGGAGGCTAAACCTTAGTCTAAAGCCTGGTTTGAAACAGTTGCATGAGATCATATTAAGTAGCAGCCCTTAGTGCATGATTTTGTGACAACACTAGGTTTGAAGAAAAACTTAATTTCTATTTTTTGTCTAGAATATAAAGGTTATAGGGTTTCTTTTATTGATGGAAAATTTACTGTATGGGCTAAGGTATCTAGGATTGAAAATGCTAAGACTATTGGGATTCATGAGGGGAGGTTGTATAGGCTTCTAACACCTCTTCGTCAAGCTCTATTGCATTTATAGATCAACCCTTGTGAACTATGGCATAGAAGATATGGTCACCTTGATTATAATATTTTTCCATCATTAAGTCATATGGTTACCGATATCCCCGAATTAAAACTAGAGCATGAAGGAGTTTGTAAAGGATGCAGTCTTGGGAAGAATGTGAAGAAACCTTTTGCAAGAAGTGACACTAGATCCAAGGAGATTTTGGATCTCATACATTCCGATGTTTGTGGACCCATGGTAGAAATGTCCCTTAGAGGTCATCAATATTACGTGACATTCATTGATGAGTACTCTAGAAAGACATGGATATATATTTTCAAGTATAAGGACGAGGTGTTTGCAAACTTTCAAGATTTCAAGGCAGAAGTGGAAAATCTGACCGAGAGGAAGATAAAACCCCTAAGAGATGATAATGGTGGAGAATCTTTTTGCAAGGAAGCATAAATTAAGAGGAAGCTAATAGCTCCCTACAATATTTAACAAAATGGTGTGGTTGAAAGGAAGAATCGATCAATTTAAGAATGTGTTAGAGAAATGCTACATGACCAAGACATACCTAAGTTCTTATGGGGAGAAGTAGTTGTGATAACAATATATATACAAATTGAAGACCTCATAAAATTCTTGATGACATGGCCCCAAAAGAAGCATTCATAGGAAAGAAGCCACGTGTTGATCATCTCCGAATATTTGGATGTACCATATACATTCACATTCCTAAACATAAAAGTAAGAAATTGTTAGAAATTATAACTATGATCAATCTTCATAATTATATTGTATAATTTTTAAAAGAAAAAGAAAAAGAGAAAATATAATTTTTAAAGCATGGGTTTCATGCTCCATTTTTTATTTTTGTCAATTAGGTTTAGCATGTTCTCCATTCTCTAGGGTTTATTGAGTCAATATAGTCCTTGCCATGTGTAATACCCTTATGGGCATGTTGTATCAAGAAATAAATATTAAATTTGATTTTAAATGTCATTTTTGGACCCCCAACACCAATTTGATCCTACTAGTGACGTCGGCCCATAATAAGCCCATCTAACCACACAAGATTATTATATATTAGAGGAATATTCGACCTAATGTGACCTCAATTAAGAAAGTTTGATCTACACTTAGAATCAGAAGAAAATCAAGAATGAAGGCTAGAAGACAAAGAGAGAATCCAATTGAAAGAGAAGAAGCCCTAATTTTGACCTCATCAAGTTCACACATGCGAAATTATTGGGATCTGTGAAAATTGTAGGGCCGGAGGTTATAGGCTGAGTTGCAGATCTGAAGCAAAGATCTGAAATATTTGTTAAGTTGTGGAAAGACTCTTTGAATATCTTTGAACTTGATTATTTGAAGGAAGACCTTGACTCTTTAAAGGAATCATCTTGAAGGAAGACTTTGATTCCTTGTAGGAGGACTTTGACTCTTAAAGAAAATATCTTTAAAGGAAGACTTTGACTATTTAAGAAAATAACTTCGAGGGAAGAGTTTGACTCTTTGAAGGAAACATCTTGAAGAGAACTTTGAATCCTTGAAGAAATAACTTTTACTCCTTCAAGAAAGACAATGGAGATATTTTTGTAGGGTTGACTTGGTGTTTGGTTGAATTCCTTATCAATTACTAGTTGTCTCATTTTGATTTGGTTCTATAATAGAAGAAGAGTTTGATTGGGTTTTCCCCTAGAGGAGGGTTTTTTCCTTGCATAAGAGCCTACATATTGTGTTCTATTATGATCTTCATTTTATTTTGATTTGATGGGTACTTGATGAAGAGAAGATAAAAAAATACAGCATAAAATTATCACAAGCTATTATCTAAGTAAGAAAATATTTTTCTGCCTTTTAATTTTCTAACATGGTATCAGAGCTGTAGGTGAGGAAGGTAAAATGAAACTTGATGATCATTTGTCGCAAAGATTAAAATTACAAGGAATGCTACCATGAAAAGGAAATTTGAAGTCATCTTGGGAGATCTTACATTTTTTTTTGGAAAATCATCACCTGTAAGGAAGAAGGAAGAAGAAGTATCAAGAACCTTTGAAGAATCATTAAAGTAGAAATAACCAGGACCTTGAATCAATCATCAAAAGGTAAGCTAGAAAATATACCTATGACATTAATAAGTGTACCTATGGCATAAAAAATGAAATATGTGAACAAGCTTCAAGGAGCTTAAAGTTTTAGAGCCTAAACATAGTATTAGACATTGTGCTTGGAAAAGTAAAAGAACATACATATGATGCTAGAAAAGAAAAAATCAAAGAGAATGATATTTTAGATATGAGACTCATTGTGTATTCAATCAAGGACAATCTAATTCCCTACATATTGTTATGAAACCCGATCACAAAATATATAAAATATAGATGAACGACTTCAAAATTAGCCTCTTCGAGGGGGAAACCTCCTTTACATTACACAAATGAACAATTCTTGGATGATACAAATGAAAAGACCTCCTTTATATATATATATATGAGTCTAAGGGGTCCCAATAAAATCAGAGCCTACATAACAATAATATTTTAGGGGCACAATAATAACAATAGTGAGCTTCTATGGGGCATAATAATAACAACATGGGGATTATATGGGCACAATAATACAATAAGGGGGTTGCACTAATATTAATAAGGGGTTACACTAGTAGTATAGGGACCTAACATGCCCATCTCCTTCAAAAAGTGTTGTCCTCAACACTTGAGTAGTTATGGATGCTTCTGTATAAAATTCTTATCCTCCCATGTGGAATCTGTAGTGGGAAAGTTCTTCACTTGATGAGATACTCTAAAATTGATCGATTTTGTAGCTGTCAATTTCTTGTTTTTGTGACTGCTTCCGGTTCCAATATGATTTTTACTTCCTCATAAAGTTATGGAAATATTATTTGAACTAGGATCTTCTCACCTATAACCTTCTTTAAGCATGAAACATGGAAAAATGGGTGCACTCGGGAAGATGCAGGAAGCTCCAATTTGTATGCCATAGTACCAATCTTTGGTAACACCTTGTACGAACCATAATACTTCGGTGATAATTTATTATCCTTCCTAGATTTCTTGAGGGGCATTTGTTTGTATGGTTTCAGTCATAGAAATACCTAGTCACCTACATCAAAACTTCTTTCAGTGCGATGTTGATCCGCGTGTTGTTTAATTCTAAATGCGCCAAAGTGAGGTTATCCTTTAAGAGTTTGAGAACTTGTTGTTGGTGCTTGTAGAAATTTTGAATAATTTAACACATATTCAACAGAGATTATCCTGATCATGTACTATTGCGGAAAACATACACAATACATAAGCTCTCTACGTTGATCATCAATATAGCAGCATCAATAACAATACAACATCAAGAGCATTCACACATTAACACAGTATGTATCCCGGGGAAAGCATCTCGCTAAAAACCCCAACTATCTGTATATTAATGATTGAGTCATGTAACATTACAAAGTACAATGCTTATCACAAGCAATCCATTACCAGCTCCACCTGTTACACACAATACAGCTCAGATCTGAATCAATCACTGGCTCAAATCTCTTCCGCTGCTTGCCTGCCTCCGCTGCTCAATACCTGCACAAGAACCGGTGATGATTCCAAGGCAGCCATGTCTTTCCTTGGCTAAATCACGTGAGAACAAGCTACAATGTGGGCAAACTCATTGGCATACTCAATCCCCTGATTTGTGCAAGATCTGGTGCACAACTATAGTCACAACTGATAGCAATCTGATTCTCTAACACCTGTCCCTGCTGAACTGAACATGCACTGACATGCAACTGAGTTAACTGATGTATTCATTAGTTGTATTATGAGTTAATAACTTGTGAATTAATTAATAACTAATTCACCCAACTCATCTCTAGTCTATTCGCCAGTTAGACTAAATACAACCAGTTTAACAAAGCTAAACTGAACACAACTCCATCAACTGCACCTCCAGTCCACTAAACTCAACTAACTTGAGTTCTAACTGAAGTCATGCATGCAAATATTCAACTAACCCATAAAAACCACGTATTTCCTTCATGCAATTACATGTGCCACATCCGTAGCTCGAACTGAAGTGCTCCAAGAGAATAAGATTAAGTTTATAGTCCAAATATTATTGTGAGATAATAATATTTGACTTTTCTATTTTTGACAGCCAGTCTAAAATAGACTTGATCACTCACACTTTCATCAAAAATAGAAGTCCATCTATTTTTCCCAACTTGATCAATCATCCATAAACAGTAACCTGCAATCCATAGACATGATCCTTATGTCTAAAAATAGACATAGTCTAAAAATAGACTTGCGCCAAAAATAGCCTGCGGGCCCACTTAGTGAAGGCGACTCTTTTCCACTAAGCTCCATCATCTTGTTGCATTCTCAACAAGTATTTATTGTTGCACACTTTTCAACAGTGCTCGATGTGATCTTCCACTGCTTGGACCTTAGAATTTTCTTTTAAAGATGATGTGATAGACAGTGGGTGATATCCATAAAGTGCTATAAACGGGGTCATTTTTGCTGCAGTATTTAAGGAAGTGTTATACCACCATTTAGATAGAGGCAACCACTTGACCAATTGTGTTTGTTTATCAGATACAAAGAAATGGAGGTATCCTTCCAAACATTTTTTCACTATCTCAGTTTTCCCATCAAATTGAGCTAACTGAGTACCCAAATATTCCACCTCTTGTACTCCAAAGAAACATTTGGATATTTTTTCATATAATTATTTCTCCTCCAATAGTTTGAGCACCCTGTCAACATGTTGAACATGATCCTTCCAAGAATTGTTGTAGATTAGTATATCATCAACAAATACTAACACAAATTTTCTAAGGAAGGGTTTGAAAATGGAACTCATCAAACATTGAAATGTAGAAGGTGCATTGGTAAGGCCAAAAGGCATGACCAAAAATTCATAATGACCCTCATGAGTTCTAAATGTTTTTTTTTGGAATGTCTCATTCTTCATTCTGATTTGGTGATATCCCGAATGAAGATCCAACTTGGTGAAGTAAATTGTTCCATGTAGTTCATCCAATAATTCATCAATGACATGAATGGTAAATTTATCTTTAATAGTAAGCTTGTTGAGCTCCCTATAATCTGGACACATGCACCATGATCAATCCTTCTTGTGTACCAATACCACTGGAGCAGAGAAAGAACTTTGACTAGGTTGAATTATACCAACCTATAACATTTCTAAAACCATACATTCAATTTCACTCTTTTGGGCATAGGGATATTTGTAAGGCCTAATGTTTGGAGGAACACTTCCCGGAATCAAATGAATTGCATGATCGTGATCAAAAATAGGTGGGAGGCCTTTGGGAGTCTCAAATACCTTGGAATGATTGTCCAAAACGTTTTGGTGATCTAGATAAATAGAAGATTTCGATGTGGGAACCTCTAGTGAACATAATTGTGCAATTACACCCTGTTGTTCTTTCTTTAGAAGCTTTGTCATGTTGTTAGAGCTGATTATCTTTCCTGGTTTCCATGTAATACCTCTTAATTAAACTTCCTTTCCTTACCAATTATTTTTCAAGAAAAGTTCTTGAAAATTAAAATTTATTGTACCCAAATATTGTAGCCATTGGACTCCTAGTACAAAATTTGCACCACCCATTGGAATGGAAAGAATTGGAATATTCAAGTGATATTCTCCCATGGATAGCTTGATATTATGGCACTTTCCAAAGAAATATATGGTTCCTCCATTTGCAACCATTACTTGACACTTTGGTGTTGGATATAGGAAGAAATTCAATTCCTTGGCTATCTTACAATGAATAAAATTACGAGTACTACCCAAATCAATCAACACTAATACCTTTTTCTTCTTGATATTCCCTTCTATCTTGAGAGTTTGAGGAGTGGTAATTCCTGTCAGATATGGTCAGGTTCATTTCCTCTTTCTCTCGGATTAGTTCCTGGTGTATATCCTCTTCTTTTGACGTTTATTGTTCCTTTTCCTGCTCCTCTTCCCCATCTATGTAAATTAATTTATTCTCATCACACTTATGATCTTTAGTGTATTTTATATCACAATTGTAACAAATCCCTTTTTCTCTTTTTTTCTTCCAATCATTTTGGTGTCTAACTTGTAGGTGGTGAAAGGCTAGGAGCAACAACACTTCCATATTTATAGTTGTGAGTGGTAGGTATTAGTGTCGGTATCTTCATCCCTCCATCAGAGATCAAAATCTCTTGTTGCATTGCATATTAGGTGTCTCGCTCAGTCAGCTGCATTCCATTAGGAGCATGGATCATCTAACGATAGTGGCTTGTTGTACATTTTCCCCCATGTCCTTTACCTGCTGGCCCATTTCCATTCATCAGGATCATCTGTAGGCACTTTTTGTCTTTAAATTTGCAAGAGTCATTTCTAGGGTTTCAGTTTCATTAGATCTATGGTTTCGTCAAAAAGGTCTTCAAAATGTCCAATAATAGCCAATAGGCACATGAGAAGGTTGAATAAAGTTCCAGTACCAATAAATTTCATAATCAATTGCTCAGAAATGTATTTTTCCTCAAAACCCTGTTTTGAGGAAAAACAGAGTATTTTAGGTTTTTGTTGTATAAATTCATGTAATTTCAGTTCTCTTATATGTAAATCACTTCAGTGGCAACCTTGGTCACCTTTCCAAGCTTCAACAGCTCCATCCCCTACAAGGCAAACAAAAAATCAAGTCATTCTGTTCATCAAAGGCACAAATAAAGTAAACTGCCCAAAAAACAAAGTTAAAAAGTAAGTCACATTGCAAACATTATAAAAGTGGGTTTTATGAAGAAAAAATCAAAAGCTCTTGTATATAAATCAATTTTTACAATTCAAAAAGCCTATTTGCATTCAAAGAAGAAAGATTAAGCAAAGTGAAGGTCGTGTTGGAGAAAGAAAGCAAAATCGCAGCAAAGGGTCTCAGTTTCAGAGGCGCGACGCATTGGGTGAAAGGCACGACGCATAGAGAAGGTGCAACACATTGGGTGAAAGGCGCGGCGCATAGAGAAGGCACAGCGCATTGGGCCAGCCTCCACAGTGTAAAACATACACTGGCACGACGCATATAAGTGGTGCGACGCATAGAGCTGCCAAGCCCGATTTCATCATAAACTCCCTCAAATTGACAAAATTGCTCAAATCTTCTAGTGTGCAAGTAAGTCAAGCCCTTTTCCTTGCTAGTGAAAGAGTTTTTCTTAAAAATTTATGGTGATTTAGTGTGAGAAAACTCAAACCCTACTTCCTTGCAATTTCTCAAAAAATGATTGCCCAGGGTTTGCATTTGTCATTTTGCTGCCAAGTCCACTCCACCATTCCCTTACTCTTTGACTCCTCCGTTTATTTTCCCAGTTCATCCACTCATTCCCTAACTCTCATATTCCTAAAAAACAAATCATTCACCCCTATCCCCAATTTCCATTTTCCCAAATCCTAACTACAAAATCCCCAAACCCTAATTGCTGCCCCTAAGCTTAAATACTATTCCCCAAAACCCCTATTTCCCAAAAACAAAAAACTTGTCATAACATTCCCAAAACCCCTCATACCCTCTCCCTCCACAGTCCCTCATACATTCTTACCCTTGGTGGTAGAAAACTAAAAACACCATAAATATCTTCATACTCATCAAGAAAACTCACACATTCGCAAACATGGATTTTGATCCTTCCTATGACCAAGATGAAGAGACACACAGTGACTCTCCTACAGAAATTCATGCACCAAGGAGATCTCACAAGGGTGGCAAACATATATGAGAGAAGCCTACTACACTTTCCGAGCTGCAGGCCTGCCCTCTTGCTATCATATGCTTCCAGCACCAATCCTGTTATCAGTTCTATGAGATGATTGCTAGAGTCCAGTATCATCATGAGTTGGCCAGGTTGTTTGTGCTTCATCTACATAATGGCCAAGCCACTCTAGCTGACGTAACATTCACCTTAACGCCGGAGTCTATTTCTCTAGCAACCGACATTCCTAATGTCGGAAAGCAGTGGAATAAAAGGCAACAAATTGACAGGGAACATTATGAGCCATACATCAAGCTTGGTTATTTGAGACAAATCAGCAGGGTTTTTCCCATTTGGTACCTGAAATATTCATATGCTCCTTTGATGAAACTTATAATGAAATACTTCAGCTGTGAGGGCTGGTTTTCTCACCTATATGCCTATCATATCAAATTGTTGATGCACTTTACCAGGGCGAGAATGATGAATCTCCCCTACTTCATGTGCTAAAATATTGAGAATATGACCACCCTAGTACAACAAAAGACTCCTCATCAGTATTTTAACAGTATATATCATTTTACTCATTGAAATTGTGGTCATGCATCAACTTGGTTTGTAGGGTATCTCATGGGAGGATTTCATTTCTCATGAGTTCTACATAGCTCCTTAGGGACCTCCAGAGGCTTTTCATGAAACAGGTGTACCTTCACATCAGTAGGAGGGTCATGAGACATAGACTGCTAGTGTGTCGGTGTTTTTCACCTATCAAAAGGGCACTAGATGGTTTTTTGCGACAAAAAAGCGAGTATTATCTCCACCAGGGGTGGAAGGGGTCTCACTTCCTTCATCAGCACAATAGGTTTAGGATAAGGGCAACAAGCCATTACATGATGAGGGGCCTTTAGGTGAGTAGGAGATCGATTTCATTCTCATTCAGGACGATGACACTGATTTGGGCCCACAAAGCTCAAAGCTCAAGGAGGTGATCCAAGAGAAACAGATGGACATCAATGCTTCATCCCTCAACTTAGAAAGAGCTAAGTGGATAATAAAGTACCTATAGCAAAGAAAAAAGTAGCTAGAGGACCAACAAACCATTCTGGAGAAAATTCAAACTGTGAAGAAACTAGGCAAAAAACAGAGTACTTTTGGTCAAACTGAGCAAAATTCCTCCAATGCGCTGTGCTGATTTCCCTATGCGTAACACCTTTTTGCAGCTGCTTTTGGAGGACGTCCCGGTGTCCAAATTTTCTCCAAGTGTGCTTTTTGGAAAGTTATACCTGTATATTTTCCATAGCAAGTGGACCTCTATGAGTGAAAATTTAGGTAGATTCATCCATCAAAAAGTAGTTTGCAACTGAATGAATTAGTTCCCTAGTTTTTAGAGGCAAGCTGTTCCACTAACTAACTTTTAGTTCTCTGTTTAGAATTTGTTGGAACGACTCCTAAACTTATGAGCTCGACCCCTAGAGGCTAGGATGAGTTGTTTTTTGCCTCTTGTGATTTTTCAGTCAGTAGCAAAGGTTGGACTTTTGAGAAAGCTTGGAGCTTCATTGTATACATTTTTCAATAGTTTGGTTAAGGAATAGACCAGGGTTTGCAGCACTTTATGGGATTCATATGGTATCTAGCTTTGGTATTGTGTTTCCTTCTGGAATGGCAAGTTTACATGTGTTTTATGTATGCCATCATATCTTTTGCTTCATCTTAACTAAACAAACAAGGATAAAGGTAGAATCCATTGAAATTGTAGTGCTCTACCTAGGGTTTGCTTAGTTATTTATGTTTTCAGCTGTTTGAAAAGGATCCCTGATGTTTTCTTGCCCTCTTCAAATCCTCACATATCTAAATCTCTCCGTTTCATTCAATCTGAAGTATCAAATCATCTGACTACCCTGCCCCATTGAGATCTCTGCAAAACTGAGCTTCATTCCCCAGACCCAAATTTGCCTTTCCATCTGAGCCAACAAAAACATCATTAAATTCAATCAAACTCTTTTGCACACATACCTAGCCTAATATTAGTCATCATATCAATAATCTCAAGCCCTTATTGATCATACTTTACTGATATTGACAGGAGAGATCCCTCTCTTGAACTGGTAGGGCTAGCTACCAGGTTAAGCGTGATTTGATGTTACCCTAGATCCTACCTTTCTCAGCCTGACGTAGATTTAGGCACTAATAGTAGACTTCCTTGTTGCCATAATTTTTCTTTCCATTTTTCTTGCCAACCTGAATGCCTTCTCCAATGAATCAGGTTCCCAAAGGCGAACCTCTTGTTGGATGTTATCCTTTAAAGTTCCTATCAACACATCAATCCTGTGCTCCTCTGGAATATGTTTTACCTTTATATTCAATTTTTGGAAGTCCTCAATGTGATCCATCATTGAACCCTTTTGTTTGAGATTTATCAATTGGCTAAAAAAGGTGTTGCTTTTTGTATCCTCATAATGTGCTATCATTTCTTCCGTTAAAAATTTCCCAAGTGGACAAATGTTTACGAGGATAAATAGCCATGATACCATACAAATTTGATTTGCTTGGTTCCCAATATTAAAAGTTGCAATGCATTACCTTTGTGTGTGTTTTGCACATTATGGAGATTTGAAATATTGCTTCCATCTGTAGTATCCATGTTACGGGATCCTTGCCATCAATTTTCCTCATATTGATCTTTGGAACGTGGTGGGTCTTCAATCCAATGTTAGAGTCTATGAAATCATGATTAACATTTATTTTGTTCTCATCATGAGTTTCCTTTACTACCCTTTCGTCATTCGTAAGCATTTCTTGTAGTAACTTTGTCAAATTTGTCTTCAAATCTTCCATGTTGCCTTTAAGTTTTTCTTCTATACCATCCATCTTAACTTCATCATCATTCATCTTAGCTTCCACGCCCTTCTTTAAACAAACCCTCTTAGCTTCCAAGCCTTTCTACAACTTTCTTTAAACCATCCCTCTTAGCTTCCACACATTTCTTTAAACCATCCATCTTAGCTTCGACGCCTTTCTTTAAACCATCCATCTTAACTTTTGTTACTTTTTGTGAGAGTGAATTTTGTTGCACTTGGTCTCGTAATTTTGATATATCATGTTGCATTTCTTCCTCTTCTTCATTAGTCATGCTAGAGATTTCAGGTTGCTTACTAGGTGTTTCTATTTTCTTTCTTTAGGGAATCAATTAATGATAATAATTCTTCACTATTACCTTTGAATTCCTTGAAACTAAATTTTCAAACAAAATTTTGCAAAATGAAAAAAAAACTACACACCTTTTTTCACTTTGTAGGAGCTCGATATTAAATCAGTTGTATATCTGTAATTTCAAATCTCCAAGGTGTGAAATTGCATTCTGCGGTAGCCCTTTGAATCCTCTTTCCAACCTCGCAAATCTGATCAAGATTGGATTCTCCAAGGAAGAGTTATGCCAAATCTCCCACGATGACCTGATTATAGACTGGTTCAGTAGAGCGAACTTGTATGAAGTACCACATGTCACTGTTTCGACCTTAGGACCTGAAATTGATACACAGAAAACTACATGCCATCCTATTTCTGTAATGTTTTATGAAATTTCAATCTGATGCTAAGAGATAAAGTTATTATGAGTTTCCCTAGGTCACCTGTTTGGGATATGTTAAAATTGGAAACTAGGGCCAAACTCCATGTGTGTCATCTTATTTATGGTAGTTGATACTTTTCTTGGATCCCTCTCATCGAGAGGTGCGGGATTGATCTAAAGATCATCAGATTCTGATAACTATTTATGAAGATATGAATTTATTTTGATTATGGACAAATTGTCAAGTCGGCCAGCAACTTATGTAGGCTCAGAAGCTCAATAATCATGTCTATTCAACCTCTATGTTTTAGTATAAATAGAAGAGGACTTGAAGTCATTTGTCACACACAC
>APFE030618642.1:6720-28045 GCA_000404065.3 Pinus taeda
ATTATTAAGGGGAGGGATATTACATACTCTCCCACTTTAAGGAACTTCGTCCCGAAGTTATGTTGAATTATGTCTTATTTATTATTTATTATTAAGGGGAGGGATATTACATAGTACTTGGATCTAGCTTACTCTTAGTCTGGCACTTTGTACAAGTTATTACCTAATGCTCCACGGCCATCATACGATCTCGCAGCATCAAAGTCACAAGTTGTTCCTCCCGTTGATGGAGTTATTGGTTCAGTGTCCTAGACCCTTGCTAAAACTTCTTCCAACAGAAGTCGGACTCAAATGTTGTCCCTAAGTTTGATATGTTTTGATCTAGAGAACCATGTTCCATGGCTCCCTCATCAGATTGCCTTTCTTATTAAGGTAAGCATCAATGAGAAGACCATCCACCGAACTGTCATCGATGAAGGTGCTTCCACCTCAATCATGTCGACCAGTGTGTTGGAAGGCTATTGTTTCTCCTGCACTAAACCAATCTTTGAACACTTTGGAGGCTTTCGATGGGCTCGATTCACGACCCCTCGATATCTTACCTAACCTTATCATCACCTTGGAAGACAAGACAGTGCACTATCCGGGAAGTTGACCGAGAGACTCCCTTCCAATACCTTAGAGCTTGCATGCCCTAATGGAAAGTTCTTCACACTCGACGGCAAGTTCACATGATTGGCTTTCAATCGAGTGATTTCACGGTGTTCAACTTCAGTTCCTCTATTCACATTCCATGGATTGTGTTGATAATACCTTGAGGACCATCGTTATTATTGGTGGTTTCTCTCACGCTTGTTAACAGTTTACATCATTGACTGGTAATCAAGCGACTTTCTAACATATTCGACGTCAACACCTCTATTCACATGTTAGAACCTGTACTTTGATTAGGTCGTGTTGGAGCGCAAGACCCTGGACTCAGATCACACAAGTCCAGGTTGCAAAGTGGTGTGACATGGTTATGACGATATGCATGTCTCTATCACATGGTTGGTTGTGCCCAGACAATGATTTATCATATGTGATCCTTCTCATTATTGGATGGCGGCGACCATACCATGGTTTCATTATGATCCTCTTTGACGGATGGTTGTGCCCATACCTGGATCCATTTACATGATCATTCTCTGGATGGTTTCGTCCATGCCCATATTCATGTATCATTTGACAGATATCTCAGTTTATGTGTATGTATTTGTACATGCTTGAAGGTTTTCCGATGGCATACCACTTCCCCACACTAATTTATAAAGCATTTCATCCCTCACTCCAACTCATCCTTCACTCTTTAGGGGGAATTTCTTACATATCATTTTGTCACTGTCCCTGTATTCCCCGTTCCTTGATCCTGGAGGACCTCTAGAGTGAACCTCGCATGCTTTGCCTTCATGAAGAAACTCCCTTTATGTCCCTCTTCATGAGAAGATCAATTCCCTTTTGCACCATTTCCCCTAAAACTTCTGTTTTTCCCAGTTTACAAGGCCGACGCTAATGACCTGTGTCTCCCCCGCGTTGATGTGTAGAGATTATCACTACTCCTCACGCCAACCGGAGCCACTAAGCTCTGTTTCAGTTGTGTCGATTCTGTTTTGGAAAGTTTTTTAAATTAGGAGCCAAAGCTTCCAGCTCTAGAAGCTTCGTAATGGAAGTATGGTAAATGGTTTGGGCAGATGGGTTCGAGGATGTCAGTTTGGGCTCCTTTACCCTATAATGATGGATAACTCAAGGGATAATCTCTTCTCCCATGATAAGAGGATCCATTTCCCATCCATTTTTCCTATATAAACTTCTCTTCTTCCCAAGCACAAGCTAGTATTGAAGTGTTGGTATTAGTGTTCTTATGTTATTTTGGTTTGGAGTAGACAGCAAGCTATTACTAATTGTAGCTATCTAGTTGTGTGAGGGAGAAGTGTGATTTTGTTTGGAGTGAAGCCTAAAGGGAAGAGCCTTAAAACTATTGTTGATTGAGGCCATCATGGCATGCTAGTAGAAGTGTGTAGGAACCTTGTCTTGTTAGAGGAGGACTGCAACGTCAAGAAAAAAGGTTGTAATCTATCTTTGATATTAATATATGCAACTATCAATTGATTTCCTACATGATTTGTCATCTTACATATTCATGGATTAATGTTTCTTGACTTGTTAAGTAGTTTGAATTACAATTTGTCTATTATCAAGTTTGATGTTTGTTGTTGTTTACTTGTTTCAGGTGCTTAAAGAATGAAGCGAGAGATAGTTGGAGCGGGAAAGGAAGGACATCATCAAACAAGATAAGGGGACCAAGACATAGGCCCTCTTAATTGGTTCTAACCTAAGGAAATATTCCATAGAATATATCTGTTGTGGCTAGAACCACCATCGGGCTAGAGGAATTTGTTCGTGTCCGCACTTATAATTTTACTTCACCACAGCCATCTTACAGGAAATGTAGAGAAACTATAAGAAACAGTGGGAATTGTCAAAAAACTCTGCTCGGGTTGCCTAGCACACAGTTATTCAAAAATTATCCTCACCCAAGGCATCACAGTGAAAGGTAGGTGGCTCATATCCTCTGTGTTTTGACTTGATAGCTAGGAAAGAGGAAAAGGAAAATAAATCTTCATTTTTTTCTAGTAATTACAGTGTGCATGGGATAGACAGAATTGTGTGGAGAAATTGTGTGGGGATAAAGAAAGAATTGCAGGCATCACCCTCCTAAACTCTAAACCCTTAGTTGTCTTGGAAATCTCTAGAGTTAAGCCACCAAACTACCTATAATCGTCTTGACAAAGAGGAGAAAATAACAGGAGGTTTAAACAAAAGGGAGCCCACAGGGACATCCAGAATACACCTCCATCCCCCTGCCTTAGAGATATTTATAAGGCATCAATGGTTGGGATTCTTCGATTTGCTTAGAAGATATGATGATGTAGCTAGATAATTTTCCATGTCACTGACACCTTAGGATAGAGTAAGTTCTACTTATGTGGTGAGAGGATTGTTAGTAACAATTACCCTTGAAATCATTAGCAGAATCACTACAGTTCCTCTAGGCATGCAATGGAGAAAGGAGGAAAAAGCTAGCAACACTTATGCTAAGAAGAACTTTTTCTTGAGAGATGAAGAGCTAATTGAGGACAAAAATGGGATTAGAAGGGACATCCTTCCCTATCCTTGGGATGAAGTAAGTCCTGATGATGGATCCCTGTTGGGATTTGAAACGTTGAAGAAAAATGGTTTTTACTATGGGTTCTCCTGTTACTAAGTTTCAAAGTATATTTCTTGTGAGGGGAGGCTTAGTATAGTCTATGGTTACCAATTCAGACTCCTCCATGAGCTAAGATTTGGAGAAGAGTTACCCTTTAACAGAAGACTTAGTGTGCCCTACTTCTTGTTGCAATCAACAGTAGGTATGAGCATAAAGGTACGGGAAGGAAAACATCAGGAGCTGACACATCATGGACTAATCAATCTCATACTAGAAGATCCCTTAAGCCAATTAAGAGTTCCTATTCTATGGTCCACATTTAAGGACATGGACAAGGAGGTTGTAATTGAATAAATTGAATATGAAATGGACCCAACCTCTAGTTGTGAGGAGGAAGAAGAAGAACCCGAAGAATAAGAGGAGGAATCTGAAGAAGAAGAGGAGGAACTTGAAGAAGAAGAGGAAGAACCAGAGGATGAAGAGGACAAAGAGATAAATAAAACATAGGAAGAAGAGGAAGGAGAAGATAATAGTGGAGAAGAAGCACAAAAGGATGAGGCAAGCCCTTAAAACCATACCAAGGAATGGGAGGAATCTCCAAGAGTGTCTCCTGAACCCACAGAGAAGGAGGTAGTTGTTGCCTTGACTGCCTTAAGCACACCCATAATGTCAATAGGAAAAAGGCAGAGGCAGACTCCCCTATATTTCAAAACAACAAGGAGCACTAGTATCAAATAGGGGAGACCACAAACACCTACAAAGATTGTTGTCATCATTGAAGACTCGCCAAAAGGACAAGGAAAACTAGTCTCTCCGGAAATGAAAGGTGATGAGGACACATCAAAATAGGCTTCCCCAAAGTCGCCAATCACCTATGTTAGGAGGCTTTTCACCAGATCAACCTCAAAAAAGCAAACCAAATAACCTTTGACCCCATTTCATAAAGGGAAAATCCTCCTATAGGAAACACACACAGTCCTATAGGAAACTCTATCAGCACTACAGGAAACACAAAAAAAGTAGCAGGAAGTACAACAAGGACAAAGGAAAGGAAAGGAAGCAACAACACAAGTACAAGAGGAGGCAAATGCTCCAAAGACATTAAAGGGAGAATCCTAAGAGCTTCAGGAACCTAGCCCATAACCCAATCTCAACTCCTATTATAGATTCATTGAGGGAGGCAGAGTAATACCATAGAAATTTTCCATCCCTCTCTTCTTTGAGCTTGAGAAGGAGAGAGAAAGGACACATCGATGGATGCAAATTGATAAATCAAATAATGTAGAGGATGTGGGTCATATGGAAGAGAAGCTACTAGCGATGGGCAGAGAGTTCAGTAGGATAAGAGATGGGGAAAGAGTTATGAAATCTCAACTAGAGGTTGAAAACACATGGCTGAGGAGGCGGGTATAGGAAAAAGAGAGCCAATTGGCCATTATGGAAAGTCTCTCTATGGAGGCACTCCAGTGAAAGATGCCACCAAATTCATATGCCTTGTACCTAAAAGATCAATTGCTGCAATTTCAGATAAATACCCTAGCACAACGAGGGACTATGCGTTTCCAAGACTATAGGCAATTCATTGAGCTCTTTGACCATAGCACCCTGGAGGATAAGTCCAATATCTCTGAATTCTACATACACAACTTGGCCTTAACAGAGTTGAATGTGTGGGACCCCCAGCTTGCACCAAGATAACTAGCTACACAAAAGCAAGAAGTCACTCATTTTGAGGACACCTTGAGATTGCTAGGGGATGAAAGCCAGCAAGCATGCCAAATGAGACGAGGCACCCTACCATACAACCTAAGGATCAGGGAGTATCATTCCCTTGAAAGAATGACGGATGCACTAGAAAGGACCCCATTGTATAGGAAGGCACTGTAGAGACTCAAAATCAATTGTATTGGTTTGAAACTTAGTCCACTTGGGTATGTTCGTAGGAAGAAAGGAGGAAGAGGAAAGAAAATAGTGGGAGAAAATAGAGAAGCATACAGGATTTTATCCACAAGAGGAGAATATATCAACAAAAGCTTGGGATGTCAGAGAAGCCACAAGAGAAGCCACATGGTTTTTATAAAACTACCGAAATATACGTGGAAACTCTGCAATGATTTCAGGGGCCTCCTCCCTTTACCACTTACCACCTCTACTCTCCCCCCCCTGGAAAACCACTTCCCACTCCATCCACGACACACCACCTGTCATCCACCCAACCATCCATGTCACGTTATTGTTGGCTATAAAATTCTCCCACCAACATTCATATGGACATTGGCCATTAAATTCTCCCACCAACGTATAATTCCTTTAATGCCACACTCTAAAAAGCTAATCTACCCATTAATCACTCTCGTTTCTCGCTTTAAAAATCTCGTATCACCCCACATTATTTCCTTTCGCCATTGGTTTGATCAGCCAACATATGTATATCCAGGTTCAGCACACGTTGGACCAAAAGCAAAGCTAGTAGTATAACCTACAGATCCAAAGGCTACGGACGGCACCTAAGCAGCATATTCACCAGTCCCAGCAACAAAATCACGTATGTAAGTATATATACTACGTAGTAGTAGCAGTAGATACATAGCCTAGCACAGATACAGATGACCATTATCCAGTTGAAGAAGCACAAGTAGATCCCGTAGATCCTGTCCATGAAGCAACAGTTTAAGCACCACTGCGAGGTGGATGGCTTATATGCCTTTGCTGGTGATACTCTAGCTAGCTCTGCCTTTATGCCTTTGCTTTTGCTGGCTATGCCTCTGTATCCGGCACTGGACCAACTGCTGGGTCAACCTAGGCTATTGGTATCTCTGTTATTGCTTATGGCTGCTATGGGTTTGGATCTTGACTGGAAGTCAATACTATAGTAGCATACCAAGTTCCAGGCCTAGGTGAAGATTCATAAGTAGATTCATAAGTTGGGCCAGTCGAAGAACCAGTTGACTAAGTAGCATCATAAATAGAAGCAGTTGGACCAGAAGCACCTTAGTAAGCGTACCCGTGATAAGCACCCCCTCCCATGATATAATTAGCAAGCATACCCAATAAGCATACCCAGCATGTTACCTATAACCGAAGTAAGACTCATAGCGACGCACCGACCCACCAGCTTACTTTTGATCAGTTCCAGGTCCAAATGAAGCAGTTGATTCCGTCGGTTCAAGAAGAAAATATGCATATCTCTCTTCATATGATGCTATTTACCTAGCACCAGCTACTAAGATAGCAGCACCACCAATGGCAAAGGTAGAAGCAGCACCAATAACAACAGCTTTTGAAGCGGAGGTCGATGGATGTTTACCACTTGGTTGGCTAGACCCCGACCGAGGGGCGGATACCTGTATCTTATAGTAGTATTAATGAATGGGGTGGAGAGGAGAGGATCAGAGGCTAAAGCTGATGTTGAAAGGCCTACATTTGGATGCACAGAGTTAGCTTGAACATATCTCGTCGTAGTGGGTACAATGGAACGTGATCTCCCAACCCGAACTAAATGACTGTTGATAAAAGGGTGCCTCCCCTGGGATAATATATGAGATATGGGTCGTGATCTTATAGTAGTATTAACGGACGTTGGGTGGGCGTACCTCCCACCTTACAGGTCGAGTACTTTCAAGACGAAAAGAAATAATAAATCCCCTATCGCTACAGCTTTCATTGAAGGTCGACTCCTTCCCCACCCAACCAGAGAGAAGTGAGTTTAGCAGCTAAGCTCGCCTATCGTTTCTTTATGGAGTAGCCACCGGGCATCTGGTTCAGGATTTTGGACACAAGTGACTGGATCAATTGGCATTGGAGTTGGCCCAACAACTAACTATGATTCAGGCGATTCCCTCCCCTCAACTTACATTCTTCCATCCAGTTATGGCGGAGGGGATAGCAGCTAAGAGTAGTGCACCCATGCCTCCCTGCCTAATAGGGTCTGAAGTGAATGGAGGAATTGGGCAGAGAAATGGCTGGATAGGAAGTGATTCAAAAAATTGACTATTCTCGGTACTGATTTATTTTTCCCTACCCACCTATCGACATCACTCATTAATCCTACTATAAGATGTGGCCAGGATTTGACAAGAAAATATGAGTCAATCTTCCGGCCTAACCCACTCAAGTGACTCCTTGAAGACCTCCAGATTAGCGGTCTCGTTACTTCCTGAAGGGGCCTTAACAAGCAGAAAATAGCATTCATGTCCGGGAGAGGGGATAAGAGCATTCCACCTTAAGGAAAACCCCAACTATGGAGACAATCACACCTGAACGACTTTCCTAGGAAGTCTTCCCTGGCTCTGTTCCCGCCCCGAGTTCACTCCAATTTGGGCGAACACATCTTCTTAAAATCACTTCTCCGGGTATTGATGGTTCGATGGGAACAAAAATGATGGGCTTCCAATCTTCCCACCTCTATCAGGGCCAACTTATACGCCTCAAACTGCTTGCTCTGAACCCCTTCTACGGCCTTCCGACCGGCACTTCCTTCCTATCTCTGAAGACTGACACGGCCCAGTGTGAAGCCAAGGGCGGACCCACATAGCAAATTCTAACTCCACCTATCTCACCCAGAAGGAGGCAGCATTGAGAAGAACCGACTATGATACAATTGGGCTTTATGCTTGTGGGTTCCGAAGGATCGACCGTACCGAAAGGGACTGGGTCTCCACGACTTGAAGAAATGGATGGTGGGGAAAGCTTTAAATAATTGATTCGTGCCAGGTTCAAACGGGTTCACTGGAGCTTCCTTTTATGTTCCAATTGGGAAAGACTCTTAAGTTCAGACAGACCAACCACCGTACCCCCATATGTGTTGATGAATGGGAACTTCGAGAAAGAAGCAGTTGAGGAGAATAACCTTTTCGTTTAGCAAGTCAGGCTAAGTCTTAATACATCTGGGAGAGGATAAGTAAAAAGCATATGATTGGATCGGTTCGGTTGCAAACAAGTGGGAAACATCAACTCGGGCGGAACCTGGATGGAAGGAAGTATTTCGATGGTTCAATCCTCTCCGGCACAGTATGTCCACCGATGGATGGGAACCTAACCCTTATATACATAATATGAATATAGTGGCATTGGAGATTCGCTCCTTGACTTTTTATCCGCCCTACCCATATAGCCCTTCCTTCGAGTTTGGATTCCAACATATCGAATTGATTGGCCCGTTTCTATTTTCTGATAGGAGAAGAGGGGAAGAGAATGATCTGCCTTAAGGCCCGGTAGCGAGGAGGTAGGGAAGAAAGAAAGAATACCAATCTGAGTCTACCCTCCCAACCAATCGAAGGCACTTTAGTGAAACACTCGACTGTGGCCATATGTCTGTATTGTTTCTGGGAGCAGAACCGGAGAGGAATTAATGATAGAAAGGGAGATCGATACCCTTTAGCACTGCCAATAAACACAAGGGCTATTAAAGCTACTCTCTTATGTGTTAGAACTTATCTACTCCGACTCTCAATCCTTTCAGTTCCAGAACATATAAGAAAGAGATATGAAAGGATAAACCCCTCTACCATGTCCTCATCTAGGCCTCTGCGGCTACTTATGAATCTCGAAATGAATCTGCTCCTGCCCCTCTCACAACTCGCTCCATTATTAGGGGATACAGAATTGGAAAGGATACATCTTTCCCACTTAACATTCTGCCTTGCGGATTCAACAGCAAAACCTGAAGGATTGATTTACTGGTCAAATGGTTGCTTTTTCTTATCAATAAACTGGATCAATGGATAAAACCGCAGTGGTTGGTGCGGGTAGGTTCCGATCTCGATCGACGGAATCTACTACGAGGGCTATGTTACCCGGAATCGGGCGAAGGCTGCGCTGGGTGGGGGCTATGGTCCCTTAACTGGGTTTCGATCCATCAATGGTGGGGATGCTTACTCGAATCTCGCCTGTACCCAGGCTTTTGCCTCTCCCCACCCTAAAACCCCTACTTGGAATTATTCCGCCCCTACTATAAATAAATAAGTTACGAAGGCTTTGGTTTTGGACGGATCGAGTGGCATCCTTCGTACATCCAAACTCCATCGGACCGTATGCATATCCTATTCCATTTGTATAATAACGAGCAGCAGCGCTACCTGCAACAGTTTTAATAGCAGTATCGGAGCCGGAAGCAGGGATGGAAGTTTGTGTCCCAAGTCATAGACATAGATTGACTAGTTACGGGTCAAAGTACGGAACACGTTTACCGAAGTGTACAGAGAAAGTATCATAGGAGAGTGTATGTATAGTCGGCCAGCTGCTAAGAAATATGGATCAGGGTTAGGTGCTACCTTTGAGACTATATCCATTGCGTCTGGTGGTCAAACCCTCTTTCCGTATCTGCCATTGGTGAAACTGCTTCTTCGGCTAACGAGTTATTCAATCTTCATAGCACTGATAACATGGCATAATTACGACAACATAGCACATGTATTTCCGGGAACATGCACATCTGGAGGAACTTTCACTAATGACCCAGCGAGTAGCACGCCTAGAGCTGTCCAAATTCATCAGTGGAATATTGACTTTCTAAGGCTGTCGCGGCTAAGCAAGCATTGGGCTTTTTGTACTAAATTGAAGCATAACAAAATGTTCTCCCGGTTTTCCTTCCCCCGTGCTACTCCTTTTTGAGGGGGGGATCGTTTCGTCGAGCCCTCTAAAGTGAACCTTTTTCGCTATCAAGGGCTTGTGTAGTATACGTAGCGAGGGCAAATTTGTCAATAGGAAGGCAAATAAAAAGCCTTTGTTGTTTGCGATCACCAAATTCTGATGATTGGATAGCTCCACCGCTTACAGATTAGCTCCATAGCTCACTGAATGGTCGAACTTCTGAAAGGGAAGTTGGAAGTCCTCCTTTGCTTAGCTCAATAGATTGCTTGACCTCCTTCCCCTTCTTTTATTGATATCGATTAGATCCCAATAATGAAGCAATGAGATTCAAGCCTAAGGCTAACTACTCACTGCTACTCACAACGCTCCTGCTCTTGGATCGGATAGCCTAGCTCCTTCGCTTCATGAGGTCTAGATCTTGCTATGATGACTCGATAAGCGCTTTCTTCAGACTTCAAATTCCTATCCTTATCAGTCAAGCCCTGTCGGGGGCATCCTCTCCCACTGGTCGAGCGATGGAAACCTTATTAGTCGAGCGTTCGTACCTCACCCTGCCGGCCCTTGATGCTTATTGGGTGGGGGGTGGTGGTCGAGCATGCTCCGCATCCTCTCCTTATCAGTCAAGCCCCTGTCGGGTCCTTGCACTAGGAAGCACAAGCCCCTCCGGGACCTTCGTCCTTCTGTTTCCACCCTGAATGTCTGACTCACTATGGGCCTAACTCACCTCACCTAGGCTTACCTCACCTTAGCAGACCTGCCCTTCTAAGACTGTACCAGACCAGACCGGATGTTGTATCCACTCGACTATCAGCAGTTGCAACTCGTTCATGTTCAACTCGTTCATCAATGGGGGAGGTTTATTCAATCTGTCTTCCGTCCTCTGCGGTCTTTCTGCGCAAACTGACACTAACTATTTTCTCTATGCTCTTATCAGTTCTTTGCCTGCTACGCTCTTTTTCATTCCCCTGCCCGCTACACTCTAGGCTCTCTCTTATCAGCCACTATGCACTATGCGCCAGATAGTATTATGGGATCTGCTTTTCCTTCAATCCATCCACACGATCAATTTGTTATGCTCTTAACCTGCAAATGGTACCCAAATACAGAATATGCGAAGAAAAGAGACCCAGAACACAGAATATGCGAAGAAAGATGCCCAGAACACAGAATAGCAATGAATTTATTATTCAGAGAGTAATGTTCACTTGCCTCTTCGAGGGGGCAACCTCCAATAGAGCAGAGCTCGATTACAAAATAAGACACGATGCTCCTCGCAAGGAGTTTATATCCTTTATATATGACTCCTACATGCAATACCACGGGCCAATACCGCGTATTACTAATACCATATATCTAATACTACGGCCCATTTGCAACTAACTGTGGTTCCGTTATTAATTGTGGATTAACCACTTACAATTATTAACATGGGCTTTATTGACTCTTGACTATGACATGGTCCCATTACATAGATAAGGGGGTTAGGGTGGGACCCTAACATGCCCACCCCCTTAAGACTAGCCTTGTCCTCAAGGCTGAAGCTGCGGAAACTGCTGCAGAATAGTGGCTGGCTCCCAAGTTGCATCTTCTGGAGAGGTGTCTTTCCATTTGACTAGGACTTCCTTAATCATGCGGCCGCACAGTTTCTTGACTCGTGTGTCGAGGACCTGTTCTGGTTGAAGCCGTCCAATTCCGGTAGACTAGTCTGAATTCTGCAATTGTTCCCAATCACTTTCTTGAGGCATGAGACATGAAAAACTGGATGGATTTTTGCAGTAGGTGGTAGAGCCAACTTGTAGGCCACTTCTCCAATGCGTTGAAGTACTTGATATGGTCCGTAGAATTTGGGAGAGAGTTTCTGACATCCTTTGTCTTTGATTGATGTTTGCTTATATGGTTGGAGCCTTTAAAAGACCTGATCCCCTTCTTGAAATTGGCGCTCTGAGCGATGCTGGTCTACCTGTTGCTTCATGCGGTTCTGAGCTTGGTGAAGATTCTCGCGAAGATGGGTGAGCATAGTTGCACGGTGTTGTAGGAGTTGATCCACTGCTTGGACTTTTGAGCAGCCCTTGAGATATGAAGTAGGTGAAGGCGGGAGTTGACCATATACTGCTTCATATGGAGTCATTTTGGTGGTGGCATGATAGTTGGTGTTATACCACCATTCTGCCAGAGGTAGCCACTGTACCCAAAGGTGTTTGTTTTTCTGAAGAAAACACCTAAGGTAGGTTTTTAGACATTTGTTGACTGCTTCAGTTTGACCATCTGTTTGCGGATGGTAGGAAGTACTAAGTTTTAGCTGAGTGCCTTGTATTCTGAAGAGTTCCTGCCAAAAATTGCTGGTGAAGATCGGGTCGTGGTCGAACACAATAGAAATGGGCATGCCATGCAATTTGAAGATCTGATCCATGAAAGTTTGAGCAACCAAGGTGGGTGTAAACAGGTGGGGGAGAGAGCAGAAATGAGCATACTTCGACAATCGGTCCACAACCACCATGATGACTAACTTGTTCCCTGACTTTGGAAGACCTGTAATGAAATCCATAGAAACTTATGTCCAAATTGATGCCGGAATGGGCAATGGTTGTAATGTGCCTGGTGTGTTGACTGTTTCCCCTTTGTGGCATTGATAGACCTCGCATTCGGTTACGAAGGTAAGGATGTCCTTTTTCATGCTTGTCCAGAAAAATGATCGTCTGGTGCGAGCATACGTCTTCTGAAAGCCCGAATGTCCTGCAATGGGAGATGAGTGCATCTCTGCCAAAATGCGACTTTTGAAGGTGGATGTTGGTGATATTACGACTCTGTCCTTGTAGCGAAGAATATCATCCTGCCACGAGTAGCCATTGGTGGAATTTGGATCTACCTGTAAATGAGAAATGAGTTGGGAGAGCCCGGGGTGTGAAAACCATTCTCTGCGAGCTTCTTCAATCCATTCTGGAATGGGGAGGGAAATAGCTAGCAGGGTACTTTCCTCCTCAAATTGGCGAGATAATGCATCTGCTACACTATTGTCTTTCCCTTTCTTGTAAATGATCTCATAATCATATCCCAGCATTTTGGCTAGCCATTTATTTTGTTGTGGGGAGGATAGGCGTTGCTCCAAAAAATATTTAAGACTGTGATGATCTGTGTGGATTTGGAATTGTCGCCCCAATAAATAAGGTCGCCAGGTGTCGACTGCATGTAAGATGGCCATCATTTCCTTCTCGTATGTAGATTGGCCCTGATTCTTCCCACTGAGTTGCTGGCTTGTGAAGGCCAACGATCACCCTTCATGCATTAAAACAGCCCCAATACCTGTCCCCGAAGCATCACATTCAATGACAAAAGATTTGGTGAAGTTAGGTAGTGCTAAAACTGGAGTGGAACACATGGCATGTTTTAGAGCTGTAAAGGCCTCTTGTGCTTCCTCATTCCAGACGAATGAATTTTTCTTTAGGAGTTGGGTGAGGGGCTTCACTATGCGACCATAGTTGCAGACAAATTTACGATAATAGCCTGTGAGACCCAAAAATCCTTGCAAGATCTTCAAGGTCTTAGGTTGAGGCCATTCCTGCATTGCTTGGATCTTTTTGGGGTCCACCTTGACACCCTCACGCCCCACAATGTGGCCCAAATACTCTACCTCTGCCATGCCAAATGAACACTTGGACATCTTGACAAATAATTTATGCTTGCGGAGCAGTTGCAAGAGTAGAGCTACACGCTAAAGATGTGCGCCCCAAGTGCAACTATAGATGAGGATGTCATCGAAGAAGACAAGGACAATTTTCCTGAGATATGGCTTGAGAATGTGGTTCATAAGGCTCTGAAAAGTAGAGGGGGCATTACAAAGACCAAATGGGATGACCAGGAATTCATAGTGGCCTTCATGAGTTCTGAAAGCAGTCTTAGGGATGTCGACTTCCTTCATGCGAATCTGGTGGTAGCCTGAGCGAAGATTCAACTTCGTGAAAAATTGAACCCCATTGAGCTCATCCAGCAAATCATCAATCACAGGGATGGGAAATTTATCTTTGACTGTAAACTTATTGAGGGCCCTGAAGTCAGGACACATATGCCACTCCCCATCTTTTTTGAGCACCATGACCACTGGGGATGAGTAAGGACTGATGTTGGGACGAATGACCCCTGCTTCCAAAAGTTCCTTGATGATTTTTTCTATTTTGTTCTTTTGGGTGAACGGATATCTGAATGGGCGCACATTTGGGGGTTGGGCCCCTGGAACCAAGGTGATGCTATGATCATGTTCCCCTCACGAGGGTGGAAGCCCTTGAGGCTTGTCAAAGACCGACAAATGGTTATTTAAAATCTGTTGCATCTCAGGATGAAGTGGCGGCAGCTTGGTTTCGACTCCGTGGATGGCATTAAATTGAGCTACAACTCCATGATTGCCCTTTTTTTAACAATTTTTCCATCCTATGCGAGCTTATGATAGAGGGGGCTCCTACCTGGACTCCTCGGAGGGTATGTGTGTGGTTGTTCTGCTTAAAACTCATATACAACTCCTGGAAATCCATTGTGATTGGCCCAAGAGTGTGGAGCCAGTCAGCGCCAAGGACAATGTCACAACCCCCCATGTGTATGGCAAACATGTGGGTTTTCAACTGATAATCCCCCATTTGACATTTGACATTTTCACAACGGCCTTAACATTTCCTGGTGCCTCCATTTGCAATTTGAACTTGGAAGTTAGAAACTGCTCGTACAAAGCAATGCACTGTTTCTACGACTTTTTGATGGATGAAATTATGTGTACTTCCACTATCAATCAAGACTACTACTGGGCGATGTTTAATAAACCCTCTGATTTTGAGTCTTTGAGGGGAAGAAATCCTTGCCAAGGCATGCAACGAAATAACTGGTTCATCAGAGACATTGTCCTGTTGGTTGTCGTCCTCTAGCGGCTCATGTTCCTCAAGTGAAGGATCTTCCTCTGTTGAGTTGTAGTCAATGGCATCTATTTGAAAGAATTTGGGCTGCTTACATTTATGACCTAGGGAGTATTTTTCATCACAGTAGTAACATAGTCCTTGCTTCCTTCTTTCTGCCATTTTCGCAGGGGACACCTTTTGGACCTTAAGTGTTTGAGTCGTGTTCTGAGCCTATGGGGGATGGCCTTTCGCGGGGAAATTTGGGTGACTGTATTGGGCTGCTAATGCACGTTCCACCTTACGAGCTGCCTGGCAAGCCTCCGTCCACGTGGGAGGGTGGTGAAGTAGAACTTGAGCTTTGATGGCTTCTTTAAGACCACTGATAAAACATTCTGTGTAGAACTCATCTGTGAGACCCTTAGTGCGGAAAGCTAAGCCTTCAAAAGCGTTAATATATTCCTCCACTGTACTAGTCGGTCGGAGCTTAGTGAGACGACCCAAATAAGAGTCTTCTTGTTCAAAGTGATCTCGAAGAGCTTTGGTAAATTGGGTCCAAGTCCTAAAATATCCATTGCAATGCTGATGCCATTCCCACCATTGCCACCTTTCATTATCGAAGTACATGCTCCCCAACATAAGCTTAGTCGCATCATCTAGGATATGATTCAATTTGAAATAATGCTCCATTTGTGCTAGCCATGCGGATGTGTGAGAACCATCAAATTTATCATATCCAACTTAGGAGGTCGCTGACTGGGCGGTGGATGGGTGTGCCAGACGTGAGGAGAGTGGCTAGATTCATCGTAAATGCCTTCATGGCCATTATACCCCTCCTCGTGGGCTTCCTCCTTGCCGTTTGACATAAGATCCTCCTTGCCTTTTTCCTGAAGATTCTGTAGCTACATACTTAGTCCGCTAAGCTCTCTATGCATTCTCTCCAGATCTAGTCTGCAAAGCTGATTTTGGATTTCGTTCACATTTTCTTCCAGTTTGTCCATCCTTTCATTGGCCATCGCTTGAGCTCTAGCTGCTACCATACACCGACCAGATGAAAAATTGGGACCGCCAAAAAATTTTCACAATTAATTGAATGGTACCACCATGCTCAGCTCGTTGTCCTAATTTTAATGGACTATATCACCAATAAGCGTCCTGGAAGATCTCAGACTTTTCTTTTTTTTCTCCTAACAGAGTTTTACTTCTTCTTGATCAATACTGCAACCGCCAAATCCTAAAAATGTCAATGTGGCCAAAAGTCCTGCGACAATTATACCCTGGTATAGGAACCCTTCACAATGCTTCTGGTCTGGTGGATCTGAGAGATCTGAATGGTGGATCGGGTAGTGCTGGACGACTAAACTGACTGCTTTGGTAGATCTGATGAATCTAATAGATCGGAACTGGTTGATTAGGACCGATGTCTGCTGCTGTTGCACCCTTTTGCTCAAGCGGATCTAGAAGAGATGATGAGTCAAAAAGGAAACTAGGGTCTTGAGGAGTGTCAGGTGCTACAGATCGCAATATACATAAGGGTCTGGCAGTAGTACTTGGCCCAATGTTTCAAGGCTCTAACTAAGGAGGGTCGACCGTACCCTTAGCCGTACCACCCGATTACCCTATCGTACGGGCGAGTAATCTCTCCAAGTGCTGTTCTCAGTGTACTGTAGCCGCAAGACAGTCGTTGGTTTATCTATGGTGAGGTTTTGAGGGAGCCTATGGGGCTTCCGATATACCCAGAGGGTACGTGGAAGATAGTCCATGCGCGGTTCTGTCTAATGCGCTACTACTCGAAGGGGTACCCACAGGGGTTACAAGGGGGTCCAACAGACGCGACCACCTCTTTTATTTCCTGCGTGGATGCCTCCCCAAATCCACAGATTTATTCGCTCAACGACAGATCCCGTGGTTTAAAGACGCCGGAACACGTCTCGAGCCAAAAAAGAATTGCTACTAAATGGAGATCCCACCGGCCCTGGAAAGTGCTCTGATACCACTTGTTATGCTGTTAACTTGAAAATGATACCCAAATATAGAATATGCGAAGAAAAGAGACCCAAAACATAGAATATGCAAAGAAAAGGTACCCAGAACACATAATAGCAATGATTTTAGTATTCAGAGAGTAATGTTTACTTGCCTCTTCGAGGGGGAAACCTCCAATAGAACAGAGCTTGATTACAAAATAAGACACGATGCTCCTCGCAGGGAGTATCTATCCTTTATATATGACTCCTACGTGCAATACCATGGGCCAATACGGCGTATTACTAATACCATCTATCTAATACTATGGCCCATTTGCAACTAACTGTGGTTTTGTTATTAATTGCGGATTAACCCCTTACAATTATTAATATGGGCTTTATTGACTCTTGACTATGACGTGGTCCCATTACATCGATAAGGGGGTTAGGGTGGGACCCTAACACTATCAAATCCTAGACTTATCATCCAGAAACTTGGAATTATTAAGAAGTAAGGGGATTGATTTTGTTCCCCAGCAGAGTCACCTCTATGTTAGCACCTAAATCTGCCTTAGGATGAAAGAAGGAAAAATTCAGGTAACCACAAACCACACTCAGTCTAGTAGCTAGCTATACTAGAACAGGAGAGGGCTCTCTCCGAGTCACACTCAGTGGATAGATAAATGAAAAGGCTTGAGATGACTTACATTGAACTATTTATCTTAGGCTAGTAAGTGAATATGGACATAAGAAGTGATTTTTATGAATGACTGTGTTTCTCGGATGATATGGGACCAATGGACCTCAAATAATAGAGAACTTAATACAAAGGCATGGATTACTTCGTGAGGCAATGTAGGCGGAAAGCCTAGCAATTTAGTTTAAGAGAGTGCAGAATGGAGAGATTGATTAAGGGAGTGAAAAGGGCATGGGCAACATGAATCCTTTTCAACAGAAGAATGAACACTGAACATGAAATTTTCCCACAGGCAAACCAATAAAATTGAATTCTACCTTAGCTAACTCAGAAAACTTCACTGGAAATGAATATGAAATGAACTATGAAACATAACAAGATACATATGAAACATAAGAGACACATTTTCTACACTCACAACCACATGAATCTCATGAAACAGAGCCACTGCCTTTCATTAATTCTATGTAAAAAATATACAATGTAGAAACAGAGTTTCTTTCCCACAGTCTCCCAGAAGTTACAAGCCAACCAAATCTTTGCAAATGGTTTGCATACAATATATAGAATGTGCCATGAAGAGATAGAACACCCAAGGGTTGGGAAGTTACTCGAATCATTACAAACTGAAGGTGGGGAGCCAAACAACAGCTACAGGTGCAGCACCACAAACATGAAAAATGGCTTGGGTGGCCCTTTGCCTTCCTTTGCCACTTGGACAACTGACCATCTGGAGTGAAAATACTTATAAAACCACCTTAGGTGCTAAAAAACTAAAGTTCATATGAGTGGGCCCAATTACAAACGAAATTTCGCAAAACAGAGGCATTCTGGGCCTTTTTTCCTATATGCGTCGCGTCCTTTTCTATATCCATCGCTCCACTTTGAGGCCAGTTTTGAGGCACTTTCCGGAGTAAAAAATGTTCCCAAGTGTGCTCATTGGAAATCCTGTCCTGTCTTCTTTCCAACCCATGTGGAATTTTTGAATTTGGAGCTCATTTTCCCCTTCAAATCTTCATTCTCCCAAGACTGCTTCTTGTGTGCCAAAATAGGGGCAGTGAGGCCATTTTTGAGTGTTTTTTGCCCTTTTGGTGGCCAAAATCTTCTCCAAATTTCTTGCTCTGTGTACCAGTAGTTGTGATTTTTCATGATGAATCCAAAAAAGTAAACCATTTCTCATTTAGAGCTCCCAATCTTACGCGTCGCATCGGTGGCGCAGCGCGTATAGAGAAAAAACCTGTGTTTGTGCCAAAAATTTGTCATGTCACCAAAATTTCCCCAAATTCCTTGTAATTTGGGCTGGAAGTCCTCTATGAAGTACTATGCTATGCCAAGGAAGCTTCAGCCTTATTCGAAGCCGACCTTGCGCTTTTTCCTCTTTTGCCTCTTTTGTTGCTTTGCTCAATTTAGCCTTCAAGCTCCTTATTCGGGCCTTTGTGCTCATGTTTCGTGCCCTGTAATGACAAGCCATCCTCCTCAATATGGTCTTGTCCCTATTTTCCTTCTCCAAAAACTTCTCCAAGTGTAGATTAACCCGATCTAACCAAGACTCACGGTCGTTGTTGATCTCTTGCTCCAAGGTAGTGAGCTCGATCCTCCTCTGCTGGGCAGCTTGTCGATTTTCACAGATGCTTTGCAACTCCATGATCGTCTGTTGGTCCTCAGGATGTTTTTTTCTCTACTCCAGATACTTGATGACCCATCTAGCTCTCTCCATATTGAGTATCAAGTCGTGTATCTCCGAGTCCTTCTCCTGAATGGTCATCCTGAGTTTGGCATTTTCTGCCTCTGTCTCTTCATCTGTATGAGGATAACATCGGTCTCTTGTACACCTGATGGCCCCTCATCATGCACGGGATTCTTGCCCTTGTTCTATATCTGTGTAGTCAATGCCGGAAGGGTGGAGATAACACTCGCTTTGCTGCTGCAAACAAGTGCTTACTGCCTCTCTGATATGTAATGAAAACTGGCATGGCAGTGGTCTCATGATGCTCATGCTGATAAGAAGAACTACCCAACTCCTGCCCTGGCTCTGATAGTACCTGTGGTGTGCTGAAGAAGTCACGGGAGATGAAGTCCTCCCAAGCAATGCCCTGCAATCCCAACTGATGATCTACCAAAATCCGGATAAGAGAAAAGTGATACACACTATTAAGCTGCTGCTGAGGGGTCTTATGCAGCATGAAGGTGTTCATATTCTCTATATTCCTACATATGAAAAATGGGAGGTTCATCATCCTCACCCTGGTAAAGTGCATGAGCAAGCGGATTTGATAGGCATACAATCGAGAGAACCTCCCATCATAGCTGAAGTATTTCATGATCAATCTCATGAGCGGAGCATACTCATTTTTCAAGTATCTGAAGGGAAATACTCTTGTGAGCTCATTCAAGAATCTGGCTTTGATGTAAGGCTCATAGTGTTGCCTTTCCACCTTCTTCTTCTTATGCCACTGCTCCCCAACATTTGGTATACCTGTTGCCACTGATATAGCTCCGGGTGTCAATGTGAAAGTGACCCCGGGCAAGGTAGACTAACCTCCATGTAGATGAAGCACAAATAAATGGGCCAACTCATGATGAACTCTGACATTTGCCACCCTTTGACAAAATTCAAAACATGATAGGTGCTTAAAGCATGACATGGCAAGAGGGCATGCTTGCAACTCGATGAGGGTAGTGGGTTCATCCCTGACATGTTTGCCACTCTTGTGGTGTCTCCTGGGAGCCTGCTCTTCTGAGGATGAGTCACTCTGTGTCTCCCTCTCATACTCAGATGAATGTTGTGATGACATGACAACAATGTGGACTGTGATTAGGCAGCCCCTTTGATGATGATGGGAGGCTGGGTGCCTTTGAAATATCTGTTACCAAGGGGAACAATGAAACAGGGATTGTTAGGAAGGGAGTGATGAAATGGGCATAGGGTTTATAGGGAGAAATTTTTCAGGGATATGGGAGGAGTTTGGGTATTTTGATGGGGTAGGGTTTGGGTTTTTTTTTTTTTAATTGAGAAATAGGAGGAGGGGAAAAGGAATATGAGTTTGGTAGTGTTAGGGTAGTGGTAATAGGATAAATGACATGGGGGAATAAGAAACGGGGGTAGGGTAGGAAAAATCAAGCCTTGTCAACAATGACGCTGTTACACAACCCTAGAAAATGGTTTTTCTTTGATGTCTTCTTGTGTTTGCTTTATGAAATGTTTTTTTTTTTTTTTTCAATCACCGGCAATAGCCCACCATATCTTTATCAAATTTGATGCACAAGTGAGTTTGAGTGCCTACCTTGCAATTAGAGGGGCTTCACAAAATATTTGAGGGGGTTTTGGCACATTCTGGGCGCTTTGTTTCTGTGCGCCGCACCCTAGGTGTGCGCCGCACTCGTTATGGGTTTGAATGGTGGGCCCTGCATGTGTGCTGCGCCCCTACCTGTGTGCACCGCGCTCTCCAAGGTCACCTCCAAACTGACTCAGCTCTTCGTTTATGCCTCTGACTGTATGCATTGCGTGCAAAGCCCAGTGCGCCGTGCCCTGGGTATGCGTTGCGCCCTTAAGAAACTTACACTGTGGATAGGCTATGTGTGCGCTGCGCCCTCTGTGTGCGTCGTGCTCCTGGTTATATGCGTCGTGCCCTCCAAGGTCGCCTCCAATTCACTCAATCGCTCACCAATGCACACTCACGCCTTTCCAACACTTCTCCAAGACTTGTAATGGCACAATGCATTTGTTTTTGACAAAAATTGGTATATATAGCCTTGGAAGAGACGGGTTTAATTTTTTCCTCTTCAAAACCCATTTTTCTAATGTTTGAGTTTTGCACTTTTTCACTGACTTTAAAACACACTGATTTTCACTTTCCCTTTGAAATTTTAGCTCGAATGATGCAATTTTTGGCACTCTTTGCGGGGATTGCACGACAGGACATTTGGCCACGGAAACCATGACTGCATCTGAAAAAATCACTTGACGACTTTTTTGAAAATTTTGTCATAAATGACACTGTTTGACTTT
>APFE030618642.1:46133-83382 GCA_000404065.3 Pinus taeda
TTACAATGTTTTGCCATTTGGACTTTGCAATGCTCCAGCTACATTTCAGAGAGCTGTATTAGCTATTTTCGCTGATTTAATTCATGATTGTGTTGAAGTTTACATGGATGATTTTTCAGTATACGACAATTCATTTGAACATGCATTAGAGAACCTTGAGAGATTTTTGAAAAGATGTATTGAAACTAATCTGTCCCTCAACAACGAGAAGTGTTTTATGATGTTGAACGAAGGGATAGTGTTAGGCCACTATATTTCTTCTCAAGGCATTAAGGTCGACCCAGCAAAGATCTAGATCAATGTCGATTTGCCAATTCCACAAAATCAAAGAGAGGTAAGAAGTTTCCTTGGGTATGCAAGCTATTACAGAAGGTTTATTGAGCATTTTAGCAAAATAGCTTTACCTTTGTTTAAACTTCTAACAAAAGAAGTACTTTTCAATTGGAATGAGAACTGCCAACAAGCATTCGAACTACTCAAAAAGAAGTTATCAACCGCACAAGTCTTGAGAGGGCCTAATTGGAGCCTACCATTTCATATCTTTACAGATGCATCTGACACTGCAGTCGGTGCATGATTAGGCCAAAAAGAGGAATCTTGTACTTATGCCATTTACTTCATTAGCAAAAATCTAACACCTGCAGAGTTAAACTACACAGTCACAAAGAAGGAAACACTTGCTATCATATATGCTGTGAACAAATTCCGGCATTACATAACTGGTTATGAAATCTTTGTACATACTGATCATTCTGCCATTAAACATTTAATGAATAAACCAATAACTAGTGGCAGAGTTACCAGATGGTTACTATTGTTACATGAATTTAACATCACAGTGTTAGATAGACCAAGTAAAGAGAACCAGGTAGCAGATTTTCTTTCTAGACTGCAAAATCAATGTGAGGTTGTTCCAGTTGAAGATTCTTTTCCAAATGAAAATTTATTTGCAATTTCCATAGTAAATCCTTGGTATGCTGATTTGGCCAATTATTTTTCTACAAGAAGGACACCTCCACACTTTACTGCCAAGGAAAAGAAGGGACTAGTTAAACAAAGTGCTAGATATTCATGGCTCAATGGCGATTTATTTTACACTGGTTATGATATGATCATTAGAATATGTGTAAGAAATGATGAGGTAATTGATATTTTAAAATCTTGCCATGATGAACCGTGTGGTGGGTATTTTGCAGCTAAGCGGGCAACATTCAAAGTTCTTACTCTTGGATACTACTAGCCATCCATTTTCAAGGATGCCAAGAAGTATGTGAAGAGTTGTGACAGCTGCCAAAGAATGGGCAGGCCAACAGCTACAGACGAGATGCCTCTTCAGCCCCAAGTTCACCTAGAGCCATTTGAAAAATGGGCTCTAGACTTCATATGACCCATTAACCCAACCTCCAATGGTAAGAAGTACATCTTAGTATGTACTGATTATGTCACAAAGTGGGCTGAAGAAAAAGCACTGGTTAGAGCCACCGAACACACAATTGTCAATTTCCTTTTTGAAGAGATTTTGTCAAGTATGGAGTGCCAAGGGAGATAGTGATTGATCAAGGTACCCAATTCACCTCAAAGTTGGTAAAGGACATCACAGACAAATACCAAATCAAGCATAGGAGAAGCACACCTTACCATCCACAGGCCAATAGGTAGGTGGAATCCACAAACAAAACTTTGGAAGGTATCATTACTAAAACTGTTGCACTGAACAGGAATAATTGGGAAGAGAAGCTCAAGGATGCACTCTGGGCTTACAGAATTATGTGGAAGGATACTACAGGATTTACACCATACCATTTGGTGTACGGCAAAGAGGTAATGCTTCCTATTGAGTTTCAAATACATACTTTTAAACTGGCTGTAGATTTGCAAATTGACTTGGATCAAGCACAACAAGAAAGAATTCAGCAGTTGAACTAGTTGGATGAAATGAGGCAGCAAGCAGAGGAAACCACCATCCTCATGCAAAAGCAAAGGAAGCAGTGGCATGATGCACATATCAAGAAGAAGCAGTTCAAGGAAGGTGACTGGGCTTTACTTTTTGACTCTAAGTTCAGAGATCATAAAGCCAAGTTTACCACCCATTGGATGGGCCCCTACCAAATTGTTCAGGCTTATGATAATGGTTCAGTGAAGCTCACAACTATTGATGGAGAAGGTCATTCCTTTATTGTCAATGGTCATCGCCTGAAACTATATACTAAGCCCATCAGCAAGCAAGATTTTCTCCACACAGTATCTCAACAAAGAGAGGTTGAGATACTGCAGCCCTCAGCTGCAGTATCCCTGCCTTAGTTTCTTTTCTTTCAATTTCGAAAAAAAATAAAAAAAATATATTATATATATATAATATATATATATAAAATGAAAAAAATAAATAAATGGGTTAGATGTGAAAACCAGCCTTGGCACACTCTAACCCCGAATTCCTACTTGAAAACCAATCGTTGGCAGGTAAGAATTCTCTTTCTTTTTGTTCACTGTTTAATTTTCTCAGCTGAATAATGACTTGAGGACAAGTCAAAACTTTTTGTGGGGGAGAGAAGCATCAGTATTTTGTTCTTTTATCTCTCCATTGTAAATTTTTAAAGATTTCTCATCTCCTCATTGTAAATTTCCAAAGCAGTTGTTCCAACATTCCATATTTCAATAAATAAGTTGTTTTGTCATTGTTTTATCTCAGAGGGACCTGGTTATAAATATTATGCAGGGGGACCTGTTCTGTCAAGAAGACCATGCTATCAGCACCAACAGTAATGGGACCTGGTAGACACATAAAAGGGACCTGTTAAGAGATTGATATTTCAGGGTTACTTCAACACAGATTCAGCAAGTTTCTACAAGGATTCATAGGTTGTTGGGCACCAAGACTCCATCAAACACCCAAGCTCAAAGTACCTGTATGCATATAAAGAGCTGCATGAACATCTTCAGTATTTCAGAGGGACCTGTTGCATTCAAATCTACCTCAGGGGACCTGTTATGAACAGCAAAGAAAGTCAAACAACAGTTAAGAGGCTAGCTCTACTCAGCATGCCAATGCAACAACAGTTAAACAAAAGTGTAATATGCTCCTTGTTCTTAACTTTTAATTTCTTGGATTAATTTTTAATGTTAATTTTAATGACTGTGACTGTTATGATTGATTTCAAGGGCACATTTTTCATCATCCCTTATCTCCCTGATTCTTCCTTACTTCAACCTATTTCCTACTTCTAAAATCCATTAACCCTTCATTTCAACGTTGTTCTACGCATCCTACAGCCATACCAACATCCTCCATTTGGCCGAGTACCAACAGGACATGTGGTGATTGTTTTTAAAAAATTATATAAAGGTAAGAAACAGGAGGCCTATTCATTATTTTGCATGTGGCCGAATGATGATTTCACCACCCGACGCACCTAAGTGATTCAGAGGACTCCATCATATCTCACTGTGGTATATACGCTCCCAACGCTCCCATAATAGCATTTGTGCAAGCGGCATCTATTCCTCTGTTTTCGAAAATGAACACACTCTAAGGTAAAGGAAGTTGGTCGTTTCACTCTCATTTTTTAGGATTGTTCACATTGGCGCATAATCCCGTGGCCTCCACAGTAAGGACCGAAGGCAGTGAGCGCCATCCGGTTTCGACTCCCACCAAGTTACACGACAGTCGACCCAGCATCACATTGGACACTAAGGGAGCGACGCTATCAGGTAATAAATCAAAACTTCCTTGTTAAATTTGCAAGTTAAGAGCTCGACCCTCTGCCAAGATGACAAATAGGGTCGAGCCAAGCGTGTTCGGTAGCTCCCAATACCATGAAGACTGCATTTCGATTCTTAGAGAAATACAGTGGTTTCCCTTTTTGGAGAAATTCCATGGAAGCAACGAAGAGGTTGCTAAGAAATTTGCCTTCACATTTAATGGGGAGAAAGCCCTGATAGGCAATTTCTCATTCAGGGTTTCAGAAGACACCATCGCCTAAGCAATAGGGATTAGCCCAGAGGGGGAAAAGTATTTTAAGACCAAGCAATTCAAAGAGAAATCGTGGACCCAATTCATATCTAGGTCCCGAGTCTCATCGGTTAACTGGAAGAAAGGCATTCCAAGAAGTTGGTTGGTGCATCCTTGGGATGAAATGGTTTACATACTTCAAAAATTTGTAACCTGTGAAGGCCGCTACAACATTGTTTATTTATACCATATCAAGTTTTTGCTACACTTAAAAAGACAATGTGTTATCAGTTTACCATATTTCCTATTGCAGAGCCTAACCAAGATGTCAAAGACCATCCAGAAGCAGAAAGGAAATGAAGACAAGAGCTTATATCACTTTGGTTTAGTCAAAATTTTTATTGAACATGAAATGCAGAGAAGAGGGAAAACGTGGAAGGAGTTCTTAGCTGCCAACCAAATCAGAGATGAGGAAGACAAAGAAGAATCGCAAGAAAACTCGGGATTTATGAAGGACATTGATGAGGAGATCCCAACATCATCCAAAGCAAACAAGATACCTCCACCTGTGAGCAGCATAAGGACTAGGCAAATGAGAAAGGAAGATGCTAAGAAGGCAGAGCAAGATAAAGTCTTCACCACTTACTCAAGGAGAACAAGGAGGACACCAAAAGCTCAGTTGCAAGAAGACCAGCTTGAATCCAATGCACCTATACAGATGGATATTCAGAGCAGTGACCATTCGCCACCAGGGCCAAGAGCTGATGTAGATGTTGAAAGCCATTCACCCCCAGGACCAGGAGCCGATATAGAGGTCGAAAGTAATAACAAACAAGAAAAAGGGTCACCACCTCCCAATAATAAGCAAAAGAAACTGGAGAAACAAATTGAAAAATTAAAGGAAGAGCTCATGGAGGCTAACATGCTGGAGAAAGTTATTAAGAAAGAAAATGAAATGCTCCAAGCACAGAGTAAAGAAATTCAAAAGAAAAATGAAAAGTTAAAGGAGCGAGTCAATGAGCTAGAAGCTGAGCAAACAGATATTTGTAAGTGGGCCACCAAGTGGTACAATCAAAATAAGACCCTCAAGGAAAAATACAAAAGACTAAAGCAAGAGCTCCATGACCAGAAAGATGCCCAGGTGAAAAATAATGTGGACACATTGCTAAAGGCAGCAGAGGCACAGGCAGGGACAAAGTTCAAAGGAAGCACTTCGGGGTTAGCATGAGGACATGCTAATTCATTAAGTCGGGGAGAGATGTTGGTACCATTCCATGACCCTTTTTTCCCTCCCAAAACATGAAATTTGCCTACCTATTTTCATCATTTATCTCTCAGATCCCTTGGAAATTGATTAATTAATAGTCTTATAGTTATTAAATTGCATTTAAATTGATTTAAGGGTTTTGTGTTAATGAATTAGGAGTTTTTGGGCAAAATGACTACAAGAAGTTCCAACATCCTGTAAATGGCTTATTGTTTGACATGTGGCATGACAGCCAGGCTAGAGCGAAGGGTATGGATGAAAAGCGGAATGTCCAAGCATGGACGAGCACCTATCCCTCAACGGAATCAACCCTCCTACATGCGCGGTCAACGACGGTCAACTATGGCATGTTGGCGACAAAGGCAGCAACAGCACACAGTCCAAATCGATTTAAGTTTGTTTCCTTTTTTTTATATCAGCTAGGATAGAAACATTTTCAAAAATCGTGTTTTGGTAAAAGTGGCAACAGTCGCTCATGAATGTACATCCGTTTTCAAGGGATGTGAAACCATATGTAAATATAGGTCTGAACCGGTTGTATATGGTTATCATTATTGTTGCTTCAAGAACAGAGTTTGAGTTCAATACCAAAGACTTGCATTACAGTCACGATTGCGTTGTTTTGATTTGGTAATCGTTGGATAACAAGCCCAGTATACCCGGAACGCAGACGGGCCCTGCGTACATGGTATACTGTTGTTATTTTATTTCATTTACAGTTAAGGTATTTGGTATTGATATGTGCAGTGATTAAATCGATTCATGTTTATGCTTATATGTTTATGAATGCGCTTGTTTATATGTTTATGCATGTGCTTGAATAGATTATCACTTGGATCGTGAATCATATCCTGTAAGGGATTCGATCCAGTGTTATCTTGTAGAGAACTGTCATGAACTTTATGCTTACGATTTCATATTGCATGACTGTTAATAAATGTTAATGAATGTTGAGTAGTCACTGAACAGAGGTTTTATGTATGATGTCTTTGTAAGGAGACTAAAATCTTTAATTGCAGTGATACACAGCGTTTTGATTTGTTGAATCTTGGTAGATAGTGATACATAGGGTGATTTAGTTTGATATTGAATCTAATAATAGCATTTTAATTAGGAAGATTAGACTTAGATTAGATCCTTTATGTCTATATATTTTAGGTGCACGCCTCTAAGTCTATGCACCCTGCTCGATAATAAATATAGCCCAGTCTAGCACCCTAGATAGGACACTACAACTTGCATGCTCAACATAAAAACCTGACGACATGCTCTTGCCTCGAGGTCTAATGCTTACAACTTCACTTTAATGATTTGCATCTCCTAGTCTATGTCAGCCAACATATCATCATCATAACAAACCAATATCATCATGATGACCTAAAATTCATGCAATGACCTCACAATGCATGTTTGGCCTACCAAATATACATAACCATAACCATGACAATCCATGCATAACAACATATAGATACCAACATGCATAACAAATTCATATGAAACCATACATTCATGATGACACATCCCACAGCAACACCATCAACCTTCACATGGCGACATCACTACAACCACGATCAACACCATGCAAATGCAATAAGCACATGGAATACAAGCATAAGCAACACATATGCAATCGACATGAATGCATGACCAACACACAACCCATCTAGTCTGAGGGGTGAACCATGCTCTGATACCACTTTGTAACGCCCTCCTCCCACATATACCTAAGTAATCAGCCAACCAAGATAAACATGTGATGAGAAGTTACTATGATATGATTCAACCTCCTAAGTCATGTTAAGGAAGTGGAACCAATGGAAACACACCATACAGACCTTCAAAATTAGCAATAGGACCCCTAGGAACAATTACGACCTTTCTGCTAACCAACCCCTGTGTCCCACTGAGTCTTTAAACTATTAAACCTATAGACACTCCCATGCTATCAACATGTCAGTGTCCATAGAGCTCTGGATGCTCCCACAAGCCTGCATGCCTATGTCCGGGAGTATTTCCAGCAGACCTATGCTAGAGTCTTGGGAATTTAAGGACTAATAAACAAAAAGATTACTCCAGGACTACGCCTAACCATCCCCAACCGAGAATGACATTCTATCAAACACTTGGAATCAATGCAATCCATAGGTTTAAATAACATATTTGAAGATAGGGGTCTTATACTTACATGAGATTCACTATGAGGCATTGTTTCTTGATCACTTTAGTTGCATTGTCATTTATTAGTCCATAGATACATGTTTCATTCATATACAAGTAAAAACATAATGGGATCCATACATAGCCATTGTCATAATACATATTCATAACCAACATAATAACAACAGAAATACCAAGGAAACAACAACCAAATGATCCACATATAAACCAGTATAATACTCATGAGATAACAAGTAGAAATAACCTCATATTAATAATGAAAAATCCAACCCTGTATGGGACTACCACATTCCACCTGACTGTGGAATGGTTGAGCCAAATCTCTCTTCAGTCATTCACCCCTATGCCATATTGTTTCCGGGAAAACTAGTGTCCATTCAGAGCTGGTAGTCCCACTAAGACAGGTAGCTATCTTAGAAACAAACAATTCAAAGTTACTTGTGTTTTCCTTTATGAGAGATAGATGAGAGAGAAACAGAGAGTACCAACCTCAATCTTTCGCTTGGCTCCTTGCTTGTTTCCTCTCTCCTTTGATAGAGCTTTCGCCACTCTTTTCTCACTTGTCCCGCTTCAAAGAACACCTATAGAGTCAAAGAAGCAAAATACATCAAAGCATAGAGATCTATAACCATAAACAATATAGGATCAGATGTACATTAACCATACACATCCATAAACAAATACAAGATTCAGAGATATACAAGCATATGGAGGAAAACTCAAATAGCTTTATTGATAGAAGTAGTAGAAGAGAGGATTACAACCCAGCTGTCTGATCCAGCACCATCCTCCCAGCATGAAAGCCCTCTTCACCTCATGAAAAGACTAGATCACCCAACAAAACAATGTTTCATAGGGAAACCAACAACACTTCCTTACAAAATACAAAATTCTAGGCTTTAGATCTCTAGGATGAGGGATCCATATATAGATATTTGCAGGGGGTGAGACATCTTCTGGGATTTTGATTAGTGTCATTTCTCTGATAGTTCTTGGTTCCACTTGGAGATTTCATGATCTCTTACTCATCCCTGGGTGAATTCAGAGAGGCAAGTGTCAAATGGGTAGTTTCTAGAAGATTCTCTAGGTTTCCACCTAGCAAACTGCCTATACCATTTGTTTGCTCTTGCTCATCACACCCTACAAAAGGGCTTTTCAGTATGCATCGCACCCCCCATGTGCACTAGGTGAGATGCATCACACCCTTAGCATGGAGCAATCTGTATGGTCTAGTTTTGACCAGTTCTGAGCAGTTTTTCAGGGAAAACTTCTGAGAAATGATGTAATCAGTTTACCTTGTTCCTTTAGGGTATGAAACAACACTTTTAGGGGTTTAGAAGCCCTTGGTTTATGGACATATGTGATTGGAATTGCAATTCCCAAATATGTCTATAACAATTTCCCCCTAAAGCATGAGGTCATAAATCTTCTAATGTCAGGTGAAATGCTTTATCATGAGGATTTGAGGTTTTTCAAACTGGAAGGTGACCTGTAATAAGATACAATACAACACATTATCTTCATAATATTTTCATGATCTAGCTGAGGCGGGCATTCCCATGCTCAACTTTATAAAGTCATTTTCATGTACATAGGATAGACAATCATCTGTGTGGCAGACTGATGATTCTGGTAGAGCCATCATCCTTTAGCTTGGATGATTATCTGTGTAGCTATAGAGTACATTTGATGTCTTTATTTTCCTGAATATACCGCAGCCCGGATGGATGAAACTAGATCCGGGGTCTTCCAACTCGTTCAGTCTTCGCCCGAAGTACAAGTCGATCCATGTGAAGAGATGTTCTGATGTTGAACATGGAAAGACATTGCTTGATTACCAGCCAATGATGTAAGTTTTTAACAAGTGCGAGAGGAATCACCGATAATGATAATGACCCTCAAGGTATTGCAATACATAAAATCTTTCGGTCGAAGGCCATTGATGTAAACCTATCGCCGGAAGTGAGAAACTTTCCATTGAGGCATGCAAGCTTCAAAGTACTGAAAGGGTTGTTCCTAGGTCAAATTCTTGGATAATGAGCTGATGTCGATAAGAAGTGACCCGTCGTAGGAGGGCCTTAATGAATCCCACATCTACGACACGAAATGGAGCAAATGATTTTGTGGAGGTGAAAACGATCTGATGATACAAGGTTCAGGGTGGCGGTCATGAAAAATGGAGTGTGAAGGTATTATAGTGGATGAGGTGTTAGCTGGGTTGGTGAATACTCTGAGCGACTTCTCTTGAACATATCGGCAACACTGAAATAGATTGGTAGCGTTAACCCCAAAAATGGATGGTATGGAGGAACAATGGTGATATGACCGGTGAACGGAATAACCCAACCTAACTTAATCATGGTGACAAAGTGAAAGTGTCAAGTTCAAAAGCGACTTGCTACCAATGAAGTTCTTCAAGTTTTCTTCCCAATTTTCCCCTAGTCATTGCTGACCAGTACCTCTTTATTTTTGTCAAGCTTGAGGAGGATAACATATGCTTGTTCTATAATTTTCCCTTCGAGCAAACCTGTCGCTATGTTTTAGCGAGCCTAGCGATAGTGAAACTCGCTCTTGTCTGTATTGGACAAGTTTGTTGCTATTCTTTTAATGAGTTTAATGATAAAGATAACTCGGTCCTTTTCATTTTTAGAGATTTTGAAAAGAGATGGAAAGGAAACTCTAGTAGTCCTTTCTTGTAGTATAATCCCTTAAGTCCGAAAAAGTATAAAATAATATGAAAGGGATGAATTTTCTGATCACTTTAGCGAGCTGAAAAATACAAGCACTCGATCTTTTCATGTAATGATCCCTCAGGTCCAAAAAGATTAAAATCTAGAGGAGGGATGGCACTTCCAATCACTTTATTGAGCTGGAGAGGCCAATTTCTTAGCAATCGTTTTATATTTTACGAGTCTAAAAAGAGCTTAAAAGAGACTCGTTTTTGAGGAACGAGTGATGTTTTCGGGTAGCAGTTGGTTCAAGGTAAGGTTTGGAACTTTTCAATCATGGTAGTGTAAAGAAGGTGGCTAACAGAACGACTCTTCGTAGTTGTTCCTCAAAAGGGTAAACAATCAAGTGGAGGTGTATGATCGGCTAAAAAGTGGAGGTGATGGTAAGAACACAACCAAGGCTCAAAAGTTGATAGCAATTCGATCACAAAGGTTATTTACCAAAGGTGGGTTCATTTTTTAATGAGCTTGAACTCTAGGGGAACATATGCTCATTGCTAGGTTTATTTTTTAACGAGCTTGAACTTCACGTAAACCTGCTCGTTGGTGGGTTCATTTTTTAATGAGCTTGAACTCTAGCGGAAAATATGCTCATTGCTAGGTTTATTTTTTAATGAGCTTGAACTGCGCGTAAACCTGCTCGTGCCAGTCATATAATAAGGATGTCTCTCATTGGTAGGTTCATTTTTTAGGGAGCTTGCCCCATGTGAAACTTTGCTTCGATCCTTGTGTATGCAAGCCAGGAACGACCAACTACTATCCTAAGGGTTAATGAACTACTGAGGTTAGGTAGGATATTTTCGTAGAAACATCTCCTTTACTTTGCCGGTGTCGTCGGCCCTTGCAAAGGTGAATGGTTGACAAGACCAGTCACCTAACTTAAGCAGTTGAAGTTAGAAAAAAATACGGGGTTAGAGTTACACTGGTCGCTTTTCACTTGCGTAAAAAAGGTTTGCATGCCCCCAGGTATAAAGAAAAGTAGAGTTTCCAGGTTACCTTATGGAAGTTTTTGCATTAGCAAGATTGTTCTGTCTACAGAGCAGACAAAATACTTCCTCGACTCTGTCCATCGAAATAGACAAAGGTGAATGATGTGAGCTTCCAATCACATAACCTTCGATGAGGAAATCCTATTCCACACTGATCCCATTTTCCTAAACAGATGGGTGTGTCAGATTTCTCATATATCCTACAAGGAAACATATCTTATATCTGGGGTTTTCATGCCATAGCAAGCCGGGGTGCGTGCCCCCTGGGTTTCGTCACATTCACCGAATCACTCACGATCATTAGGTGGACGGACTGAAGGTTGATGAGATATTCCTTGTGCAAAAAGACCAATTAGGGATGGCATTTGACTAGTAGTCGTGTTTGAACCAGGGAATGAAAGCTTGTCAACGAGCTAGACCATTCTGCCTTCATACAGGAAACTCATCACTCGAAAGAATGAGGAAACAATAGCTCCCATGCTATAAATGTAGTCACGCCCAAGGAGTAGATTTTAATCTAAAGGCCTTTGGAGTACCATCACATTTAGATGAACGGTTTTCCTTCTCAAAGTTATAGGCAAATTTGGAAGGATCCCTAAAGGTTGACTGGTTCCTTTATTGAAGCCTGATAGATTTCGAATCTCAGGCAGAAGCGATGGCGAACCAAGTGCTTTCCAAGCAGTTAAGGAAAGGATACTCATGGAAGCCCCTTCTTCTATGATAGTGCTAGCCATGATCATTCTGTAATATTGTAATATGATCCAGAATGGCACATTAGATGGTAGGCGGGGTCTCTCTAGTAGATTCCAATCAAAGGAAATGACTAGATTGCTTGGAGAAGGGACCGAATAAACGACCGAATGAATCTCTTGAATGAGGAACTTCCTTCCTGCGGTAAAGGAACGGGTAGATTGCCCCCATGTTCATCAGATTTTATGTTAACAAAAAGAATTTGAACAATGTTGTTCTCATTCTCTTTGGAGACTGTATCGTCTGAAGGCAATACTGGGTCGACTGCTATGTCGACCTGTTGACTTTGTTCCGGTGTGGACTCAGAGGGTTTATCTTCAATGATAGGCATTTTGATCGACAACAGAGGTGTGCCAGTCAGATTTTCAACTAGCGATGGACTCAGCCAGAGTTTCTTGTATCCAGGAGGAAGTCGCTGCAGTGAAGCAGGACGGTTATCCATGACTCTTTTAGCTTCATCCAGGAAAGGACAACAGTGGAGGGCATGATCGCCTTCACACAACTTACAAGGAAATTTAGGTCTTCCTTTTTGTCCATTGACTTTGTTTTCACTAGTTGATGGTGTGCTCTCAACATGATCGTCAAAGGTTGAAGACACCAGATTGTGCAAGAGGGGAGACCAGTCCCTTAAGATCCTCGGGATGCAAGGACAATCTTGATGATAGTGGTCTCCTTTGCAAATGACACATGAAGATTTAGGTTTGGATGGTGCAGTGTGTGGATTTTTGCTAGATGATGTACGGTTGCCCCCTTTTGTCATTGGATTCTTCTTCTTCTCCTCCTTCCCTTTCTTCTTCTTCTTCTCAGTAACTTGGTTTTTAGTGTTACTAGCTTCACCAAGCGAAGAGGAAGAAGGAGAGGGAGAAACAAACGAAGTAGAAGGTGGGGGGACAACTCTAGTATCATCTAGTTGCTGATTTTATTGCTCAGGAATTACGGTGTTTTGAATGACAAAGGTCGAGAAAAGCCATACTAGCAGGCCAATTTTCAATCTTGGAAGGGACAATGTAGCCATGTAAGGGGCACCAATATCTTCTCAAGAAGACAAAGGACTAGGATTCCCCCCAAGGGGAAATCCTTGATTGGTGGACTCCATTTTCTCAACCTAAGACCAACGAGGGAAAAATGATGTTATTCCGATTTAAATGAATTTTATGACACTTTGATACAACTTGCTTTTTCAATTTTTAAGAGTTGATAAAAATCTAAATATGACTCTATTCGCCTTCAATTTTTAATGAGCCTAAAGTGACAAGTGCTCAGATGGACCTTTCTTTTAAGGAGTCTAAAAAGGAACGAAAGTAACTACTCTAGAAATCTAGACAGAGGGATTACCAATCCAATCGCAAAACTGCAATATACTTTTACGTACAGCAGTCAATATTCCCGAATGTTGTGTTCAGTGCATTGTGATCGATAGGGTGGCAGACACGGCTTCCTAAGGATAAAGGATATAGCCTATTGTGGTCTCCCAATATATACTTGACAGTACGTGGGAGCACAAGTCCATACTGGCACTTGTCGTATCAAAGAGGAGGAATCACCCAAAATACGATAAAAATGATAGTTACCAGGCTTTACGACGTCAGAATACGTCTCTAGCCTAGACTTCTAGATGTTGTGCGTTAGGTTCCAAAGTGTTTTTGTGTTCATTGAGGTTTATTTTACAGTTGATCTTTCTTAAGAAGTTTTCCTTTCAAGGTTCACCGCGTGATGTAGATATACAATTCCTAAATATGCAATCTAAGATGATAAACAATAGTTTACTTTCTTTTAGCAATGAAAATCCTAGCTACTAAGGAAAGAAGAGTAAAATTCTTTCAACATAGAGAAGAAAGCACACACTAAATGCACTTTTCCTAAATCAATTTATGCATGCAATCTAAATGCAAATGCACATGCATGTATTTTTTTTTTCAGCTTTCTTAATGTGAGAATGACAAAAGAAAACTAAGTACATATCTGAACTAATTTTCCTCAAGGCGACACTTTAACAATTTATTTTCAAAAAATGAAAGGAAGACTAAGACGACACTTTCAATTTCGAAAGGAAAACTATTTTCGACACTTCAAAGAATTGATAACTCAAATCAATTGCAATGGCAAAAGTGTAATCGGCCATCTGAAAGAGGAAGACTTGGCGACACTCTTTTTCTTGACTAAAAACAACAATGGCAACACTTTCAAATCAAAAGATGACAGTTCGATTAAGCTACTATTTGCAAAGGAGGACTGTAAATGATGAAAAATACATAAAAAAAAAACATTTACAATTCTTTATCAATGGAGCCTGAATAATGTAAAGGAAGAAGGTTTCAACAGTGATATCATGATCATAGACAACAAAACTACTTAATAGAGCTGAAAACAATGAAGAAAAAACCAAAATCTAGAGGCAAAAACAGTCTCACTCAATCATCACACCTATCCTTAAGGGAAATAGGGATGCATCTTACCTGCAGCACATGGGAGGTGCGATGCATACAAAATGCCAATGAGAGACAGTGTGATGGTTCAGGGATGAGACTGAGCTTGGTTTTTACTCACAATTTTCAGCTAAGTTCATGGGTTTAGGCTGAGATTATGATAGGCAGTAAACACAAAGTATAGGAGCTGATCTAAGGAGGTTATTTGAGCTACCACCAGGGCACTTAGGATGTTTGCAAGTCAGATGTTCAGTTCATAAACCAACCTGGAGATTTACTGAAGCAGCGTTGATCTACTTTGCAGTTGCATAGAAAAAGCAGTTTGAAGGCTAGCTGGCTTAACTTTAGGCTCCATCTATAGTTTATAAAGAAAACAACAAGGAAAAACAAACAAGCTATTTGCTTCGTAGTGGAGTTGCCATTTTGTTTCCCGGAAAACTAGTGTCCATTCAGAGCTGCTAGTCCCACTAAGATGGGTAGCTATCTTAGAAACAAACAATTCAAAGTTACTTGTGTTTTCATTTATGAGAGATAGATGAGAGAGAAGTAGAGAGTACCAACCTCAATCTTTCGCTTGGCTCCTTGCTTGTTTCCTCTCTCCTTTGATAGAGCTTTCACCACTCTTTTCTCACTTGTCCCGCTTCAAATAACACCTGTAGAGTCAAAGCAACAAAATACCATCAAAGCATAGAGATCTATAATCATAAACAATATAGGATCAAATGTACATTAACCATACACATGCATAAACAAATACAATATTCAGAGATATATAAGCATATGGAGGAAAACTCAAATAGATTTATTGATAGAAGTAGTAGAAGAGAGGATTACTATCTAGCTGTTTGATCTAGTGCCACCCTCCCAACATGAAATCCCTCTTCACCTCATGAAAAGACTAGATCACCCAAAAATACAATGTTTCATAGGGAAACCAATAGCACTTCCTTAAAAAATACAAAATTCTAGCCTTTGGATCGCTAGGATGAGGGATCCATATATAGATATTTGCAGGGGGGTGAGTTAGCTTCTGGGATTTTGATTAGTGTCATTTCTCTGATAGTTCTTGGTTCCACTTAGAGATTTCATGATCTATTACTCATCCCTAGGCGAATTCAGAGAGGCAATTGTCAAATGGGCAGTTTCTAGAAGATTCTCTGGGGTTCCAACTAGAAAACTGCCTCTGCCATTTGTTTGCTCTCAGTCATCGCACCCTACAAAAGGTATTTTTAGTATGCATCACACCCCCTGTGTGCACTAGGTGAGATGCATCACACCCTTAGCATGGAGCAGTCTGTATGGTCTAGTTTTGATGAGTTTTGAGCAATTTTTCAGGGAGAACTTATGGGAAATGATGTAATCAGTTGACCTTGTTCCTTTAGAGTATGAAACAACACTTTTAGGGGTTTAGAAGCCCTTGGTTTATGGACATATGTGATTGGGGTTGCAGTGCCCAAATATGTCTATAACACATATTCCAAGCATGAATGTGGGATCTCATAAAATACATCTATCAAAACCATCCAAGGCTTCCATAGGCCAAACCACCTCAACCCATGAAACGGTGATTCCACTTCACAATCAGACATCACAAAACCATCATCAGATTATTCTTTACCCAAGTTTTCTAGGGCTCTAGATTGTTTGTTCTAACCCAGCTTCCAGGACTAGTAACTCAACCCACGACTACTGTCGGGCTCCAGAGTGTTTGTCCAACCAAGGATCTAGGACTAGTAACTCAATCCATAGTTGTTTCTGGGCTCTAGAGAATTTGTTCAATCAAGGCTACAGGACTAGTAACTCAACTCACCAAGGGCTCCAGAGATTTTTTCCAACCAAGGCTTCCAGGACTAGTAACTCAACCCAAGTGGTTACAAGGCTTGTAGAGCGTTTGTCTAATCAAGGCTCCAGGACTAATAACTCAACCCAAGCTATTACCAGGCTTCTAGAGCATTTGTCCAACCAAGGCTTGAGGAACTAATAACTCAATCCAAGCTAAAGGAAACATGAGAACCAACCATAAAAACAATGAAATGGACCCACAACACCATGGATATCTAGGAAATGTCAAGGCTAGGAAAATCCACTATTAATCTAGGCAATCTTTCATGCCTATGAGAGATCATAACCAATAAACCACATGCATATTCCATGCATGCCGAAACTTGTGAGGAAAATATATATGCAACTTGATACCTATAAGAAATACCCACTATAGCTGATGATCCCGATGTCCTCTTGCACTTTCCTGCTCTTCCTTTACCTTCTTTCTCCAAAACTCCAAGTATGCCACACCCTCCAAGAGTGCTCCAAAAAAACTCTAAGTGTCCAAGTGTGGGAGAGAAAGAGAATAATAAGAGAGCTCCAAAACTGAACTGAGAAAAGCTACATTGACCAAGCTTACATTGATCAAGCCTACCCACTGATCCTTAGAAGCCTTTTTATCATGGAAGCCTCTATTTTTTTCAATTTCCTCCTCACATGTGACCTATGACCTTTCACCTTCCTTTTCTCCTAATTTCCATTATTTTCCTAAATAAAATGCCAATAAATGCCTTATGCCTTTCCAAAGCCTTTGCCATTTCCTTTTCCCATTTCCCTAGCCATAATAAACCGAATGAACACCCACCAGGATGTTTTCCCCACCATTCAACTTGGAACACGTGTCCCATGACCGTGGCCTTATATATTTTTAAATGGATTTTTAACCAGGGTTGTTACAACTACATAAGTGGCATGAAATGGGCTCCTAAGCAAGTCAAAGAACATAATTCATCTGGGAAACCTAAAAAAGTTTGGAGAAGAAAACAAGTTGAACCAAAATTTGAACTTGCCTTGAGTGTTCCAAATACTAGTTCAAGTTGCTAACTAGTTATATACCTAAGGCATAATCTAAGGTTCCTTGATTTTTATAAATTGAGTTTATGCCTAAGTTTGAAATAAATCTAAGTTGAAAACAAGACGTAAGACTAGAAGTCATGTTGAAGCACATAATAATTACAATGAGATGCTAGACACTCAAATTGTTGTGACTATGGAAGCCTAGACAATTCTAAAATGATGTATATGTCAAACATAGTCCGTTTAGTGAAGCCTTGGTTTCTAAAATTTTTGAAGCACATCATTTGTCTTACAATCTTGCTGCTACTTCTAATGTTATGAGTCTCCATATTCCATTATTTTCAGACATGATTGCCGTAAGTTGAAGGTCGTGAAGGAAAATTAGCAGTAGGACTATATCTTGTATTTACATGGAAAACATCAAGTGCACCCATGCTTCTAGTGAATTATTTCTTTGGCCTCCCACACAAACAACAACCTATTTGACAACATTGAGTAATGTTGCAAGTTGTCTTCATTAATTTCTATGTATTACATCTTGGCAGATGAAATCAAGTGGGACTAGTTCATCTATAAGTGAACAAGATTGACTGTGACTGTACTGATGACCACAGAGAATGGGTTGACAGATCTTTACAGGGATAACAACAACAAATGTACACGATTCCAAATTTGAAACTTCAAAGATTGAATATTGGAATTGTTCCAAATATTACTTCTTGCTTTTGCCGGAATATATTTCATCCTAATTGGGTCTCCCAAAATTTCAATTGATACTTTTAGAAGACTAGTTAATTACACAAGGAAAGTGTGTGCATAATTTGAGAAATTTGGTTGGGATTTCCATCTCCTTTCATACCCTAAAGCCAATAGTTTAAGGTGGTGCAATTTCAAGCTAGAGGAAAGGTGCACAATAGTTACATCAAAGAAAATTTAAAGTATTGATCCCACTAGGGCCAGTGAGAAAACATCATGACATGAGGAAGAACAGGAAGTGGACCTGTATGTAAGTTTCTTGATGCCAGTGATCGGTCCACACATTGATCCATCAATAAAAAGGACCCACAATTTGTTGATGGACCTAACATGAATCTAGATGACCAGAGAAAAACATGAATTTGAAACACAAGCTTAGGGCGAGCCATCCTTTGTAGTAGAAAAAACGAGAGTAAATGACAGAGAGAACATACCATTCACCATTGATGTCAGAGGGAGAGAGAAAGAAAATAAGCACAAAGATAGGGGGAGCATTATCACAAAGGGAGTTATGACAGGTGTGATTCCATTAATGACAAAAGGGGGAGATTGTTGAGAAGTTTGTCATCAATGTCAAAGCCACAAAGAATGGAAAATCAAGTGAAATGTTTTACAAGGACCTTGGAATCTAGGTGTCAGAAAAAGGGATTCTACAAGTTCTATTTGACTTACATTTTGTGCAAGATTATGATAGAGATTTAACATCACCAACAAAGTCTAAGGAATTTGAAGTTGGCAAAGTTTTTTCTTCATAAGGAAAAGGAAAAGAAAGGTCCATAGCAAAGGAAAATTTCATAGCGAAAGAAAGTTTCAAACAACTCTGGATTGTTATGATGCAAAAGATGTCAAACTTGGAAGCCAGAAAAAATGCAGGTGGGAAAAAAATTGATAGAAAATAACAATGGGTAAGAACTTACATGGATGAGTTGTAAGAGGAACTTGCAAATTTGTCTCTCCCTATGAAAGAATCAATCGTTTCACCTCTGAAATAAAATCGATGACATAGATTTACTTTGTAAAGGTTTACAACCTATTTCCATTAACCATATTTGCATCCTTAGTTTGCTTACCTTCCAATCAGGTCAACTCATATACAAACATAATTTTCAAATAAGACTACACATGTCTACTCACGTTGGCCTTGTTATAATCACAACTTTTCAATGATCAAGTCAGCTCCTATTAAAGGACCCTCTAAATCACATACATATAGGCGAGTTGTGGAGAAAAAACAGAGAGAAATTCTTAGGATTTAAGGTAACAAACTAGGGAAGAAACGCTGAGGCTTGAACTTCATTAAAGAATAGTTGAAGGAGGTTGAATATCTGAAATAGATTTTTGTGAAGCTTTTTTTTTGTTTTAGAATTTTTTATCAGCTTTTTGAATAAATTGAAGCAGTGGAAATAGGCCTAATTTGACCTATTATAGGAGCCTAATTCAACCTCACTATAGCTCATAGTTTTTACCTCTTTTAGACCTATAACAAACCATTATATGATCCCCCTATATGAATTTCGGCCTTGTGAAGAAATAGACTTTGAGGCCTGTGAAATTCAGGCTTGAGGCTAGAATTTTAGCCCTTTTTGTGGCCTCTCATATCTCAGCCTGAGACAAGAGATTCGGCCCTCTAAGGGAGAGGCAAAAAAGAGCTTTTGAGTTGTTTTTTGACCTTATCTTGGAGCAGATTTGTATCCTATTTTGTTGAGAAATTTGGAGCAAATATTGGAGACCCCTCGTTGCAGACTTGAAGCTTCTTTTGAGGCAACCCTTTTAACAACCCATAAGCCATTTTCAAGTAGTCTTTGTACCATATTCTAAAGGAGCTCTTGAAGAATTTTTGCTCAAACCCTAGAGTATCTTTGAAGCAGATTTTGGTTGGTTTGAAAGCATCCATGGGGTTAGTTATTTTGGAGCATTGTTGAGGACTCTTGGGATAGTCCTTTTGAGAAAACTTGAAGATCTTTCGTAGCAACCTTTTTGGAAGCATTCTTGAAGATTTAGAGCAGAATTTGGTGAATCGTTGATCAACAATATTGAAGACATCTTTGGAATTCATCCTTGGCAAAAAATTTATGGGAGAAAACTTGAAAGAAGGATTTTGAAGTATTTTGATAATGTCTTTGAAGTATAGTTGAAGGCTAGAGCCTAAGAGGATTGGTATCCTCATATTGACTAGGTTGGTGCTTTGATTGACCTAAGAGGAGTGATGTCCTCATATTGACCTCATTGGTGCATGGATTGGCCTAAGAGGATTGGTGTCCTCATTAAGGTTGGTGCCTTGAAGAATTGAAGAAATTATATTAAAGGTTGGAGCCCATCTTTGTAAACAATGATTGGAGTCCTCACTATTTTTAACGATAAAGTTATTTTTGTTCTACTTCTTGTACTTTGGTTTAACTTGTAAAATGATTTTTAACTTACATAAGGTAATAATTAACATAAATATTGATTCAATGCCCCACTCCGTATTTCCAACAATACTATACTTTTTTAAGTGATCAAATTTAACCATTAACGCGTCTCTCGAAATTAATCTGAGTCACATGTGATGAGCAACATTTAAATCCTGTACAATTTGTATGACCTTGACATAGGCATCAACTCTTCTACTCTTTATGTTTTCGTGTTAAAAAATAGTGTTTTCTAGTATTCTTGTTCTCTCAGACTATCCAACTTTAATTTGTTTCATTTGACAGTACTTATTACTTAGTTAGACTTATCACTAATAACAAAAGCAAAATTCACTCAAACAGTAACCAATATACGTATACTAATTAGTCCAACATTAATCATTAATAATACCACTATATAAACACATTTAATAATACCTCTAAAATAGTACACTTCAATTCAAGATATTCCATCAGTCAAATTATTAAAAAAATTATTCAAAACTGTTCTACTCACTGATTTTTAAAATTTCCAGTACTAACCTGCCAAGCTTATTCAAAATTCTCTAACTCTTTGCTTTATTATTTCCATCGAACTTATTGGGAGTGAAAACTCAAAGCATAAAATATGTAATATAAAATAAAAGAAGCTTGCAAAATGGCAAGCGACTATCACAATTATTGCTCTATCTTGTAACTTTCCGTTGGTTTTATTTCCATTAGCTTCCTGTTTACAGGATTGTAACAAAAAGTTCTCTAATTTCTTTTCTCTAAACCCTCACGCGTCACTCAACCATATACACTGCCATATACACTTTAAAGTTCACTGCCATATAGTGGAGCCGGGTAACTGGAAATTCCGCTGCCAGCTGCTCAAAGTCGGCCTCTGTTTGCGGTGGTAATGCTATTAGAATATGTTACATGGCCGAGAAGTGAAAGAGGTGTTTTTATTGAATATGTGGGAATGTTGAAAAATGTAAAGGTAGTTGTGCCGAGATAGGTTTTATTGTGCAAAGTGTAGAGGAAACATGCGTTGAGAAGTCTAAAGGTAGTTGTGTGGAGGTAGATTTTATTGTGCATGAACGTGGAGGTAGAGAAAAAACATGTGAGTGTGTAAAGATAGTTGTATGGAGATAGATTTTATTGTGTAGGGTGTGGGGTGTGGGGTGTTGAGGAAATATGTGTAGAAGGGAAAATAACAATAAATTGCTGAAACAAAATATTCTAGTATAATAATAAAATATACAAAAAGAAAAATACTACACTACTATGCAGTTGATAATTTCAAACAAAATCTGAACAGAGAGACAATGCTTTGTGTTTACCACAGAGAATAATACTCTATTTTAGCACAACAGAAACTAAATTTGTTTTGCTGCAGACAGAGTTTCAGCAACACAAAAAAAAAACTTCTATTCATTTATAAGCCTCACTGTTATAAAATAGGTCTTCCTCACACACAGGGATTACACCAACATAACTGCTTCAGACAGTTCCAAAAACTTCACTGTCTCTTCTTGGAAATACTCTGCTCTGTTCCTTCTTACTTTGCATTGGTGTGCATTACAAAAACAATACTTTGTCTCCTCCAAAGTATCAACACTGCTGTGTAAATTCTTCTTACATTCGCTCTGCTGCGAGTTCCCTTTTGTTCTCTCAACGAACAACTACTTTCATGTTGTTGCGTGTATATTTCATTTCATCAGCAAAACATTGCATACGCATTGATGTGTATTCTCCAAAGAAAACATTCACACTGCTGTGTGAAAATTCTTCACTTGAGCACTGATGTGTGCTTCCCTTTTCGTTTCAACAAACAACAACTCTCGCACTATTGTGCCTCACTTGCATTTCATATGCAAACAACAAAAACTACATTCATATGTGTTGCTGTGCTTCTACCCTCTCTCACAACAGACAACCACAAAAAGACATTACATTCAACCTGTTGTAGAACTTTCCTTACATTCGTTGCGGCGAGTTTCACTTTGCATTATGCAATAATAAAAAAACATTACATATGCTGCTGCGTATTCCTTTTTCAACAACAGAAATTACATTCGGGCGCTCCTGCCCTATATTGCAGAGGGATTAACACAACTACCACTCTATTTCTATGCTGCTGCATATTACATGTTTCAGAACAACAAAAAACATTTCTTCACGCTGCTGCGTGTTCCATATGCTCGCGCTGCATATTTTCCCTCTTTCATTCGCGCTCTGTTGCGCTACAATTCATGGTCAACAAACAACTAAAGAAAAAGATATAACCTTTTGTTTTTACCTACCATACTCCCGCAAAATAAAAACTTCACCTACATTTACTGACCCCAGTACATTTCAATTAATTTCTTTAATTACTTCATCATGGCGGTAAATTGATTAAGTCAGCCTTGCATACGGTTTTAACAATCATACAAAGGTCAAACAAAAATTCACTTCACGTCACGCAACTTGCTGCAAGCCTGTACATCAACCGTTGATCTGCTTCTCATTAATCGGACAGCTGCTGGCAATATCAGGCGACCTTATTTGCTGAACGTTAAGCTCCGGGGAACGGCGGTTTTGGCAAGAACTGTTGTGGACACGCATCAATAGGTGAGTGTGATCGGAGCCCCCACGAGAAATACCACTGATCCGGCAAGAGCGGTGCGGGGGATCACTGGCGGTTTTCAAAAACTACGTTGTGGTCACTGTCGCTGCACTGCGGTTGAAATTAATATTTCAACACTCCCCTTTAATTTCAACTGTTGGGTTAAAATTACAGTTCCTTTTGCTTGCTCTTGGCATAAGCTCCTTAACATCCTTCACATCCAAATTGCTTGACATGTTGCTGTTGTAGCTACCATATATTCTACCTCTACTGTAGACAATGCTACAATAGGTTGTTTTTTGGAAGCCCATAAAATGGCTCCTGAAACATGATCTTCATCAAAGAATGACTGTTAATATAGTTCAACAAGGATTTCATAAGGACCCATTCACTAATAGCTTCAGCGATAATGATCAAGAATTACAGGCTCCCCCTAACTGTATGCATTGTCTCCTTTTGGCAGAGTCTTCTAAAAAAAAACTTAGATTGGCGGGAGAGCTCAAGGGACTTTCGAACTGTATTTCCTTCCTTCTCCATACTTGTGTAACTTTCTTCTTTTGCATGGTTCTAGCTTGTGTAAGAGCCCATGTTAAGTTACAATCACGTGCCATATGACCAATATTATGACACTTGAAGCATTCTACATTGTTCGTGAATAAGATTTCATGATTTCTTCTTGTAAAATTGTTTCTTGGAGGTTGTCGGAGACTATAACATTTATCTCTATGAGACGCTTTACAGTGTTTTGCCATATGACCAAAGTTTGAACAAGAATAACAATAACCAAAAAATGAACTTTGGTACCTGGGAGATGGAGGTTTCCTTGATGTACTTCTGAAGCCTTTCTTCCTTGAGATCCTTTGATGATAACCATTGCCTCTTGCCTCTTTGACATCATCTACATTTCCTTTTAGAGATGGTTTTCTACTTGGAGCAAGATTTCTTCTTGGAATAGGATTTCTTCTATTGTAGCCTTGATTTTTCTTCTCACCTTTGCTGGAACTGGGAGCATCACCATTTCTTTCTGGCTTCTTCACATCTCTTTTGCTTAAAGAATTTTCATTCTTGTTTGAGGGTTCACCTGCATACCCGAATCCTGATTTATCAGATGGACATCTGTGATAGATGAGCATGTCATCCAAGGCTTGAGAGCTCTTCAAGATTTTGTTCATCCCTTCAACCTTTTTCTGAGAAGGGCAATCTCTTCTTCCAATCTTTCACACTCATTATTCTTCTTCGCAAGTTGTTCCTCAGTTTCTTCCTTGCTACGAGTAGCTTCAACTGCTACTATTTTAAGGGAGATGATATCTGACTTCATTTTGAAGATTTCTTCATTCTTTGTGACTGCTCTCCATTCTCTTCTCAGCTCCTTGTGCCTATTTCCTGGCGTCTTGCAATTGAGACTTAAGGGAGGAGACCTCTACTTTGTACTGACCATTCTCTTCATCAAGTTTGTTCACGCTCTTGTGCCTTTGTTCAAGTTGACTTGACAAGGTATTTTCCTGCTTCTTTGCTTTATTCAATTGATTTGTCATGGATATGACTTCTTCATGATGCTTCCTTTTGCTTTGATGAAATTCCTTTTTAAGCTTGGCAAGCTCTTCATCTCTTTCTTGTACTTGAAGCTTGATGAGGTCAACTTTCTTCCTTGTTTGATCTTGGTTACCAACTGGAGCTATCTTCTTAAGTGCCTCATTTTCCTTTTTCAAATTGTTAATCTCTTCCATGGCAGTCATAAGTTGAGCGAGGAGTTCTTCTACAAAGTCCTTTTCATTATTTTCTTCTTCTATGATGGATTCAGGATCTCCTTCTTGATTGATGGCCATGGTTAGTGCTCCTTTTGAGTGAAGGTCATGAAGTTTGTCCCATATATCCTTTGCTGATGAATATTTTCCTAGATTCTTCTTTACAGAATCAGGTAGCCCATTCAAGATTTTCTTTGCTGCTTTTGCATCGTACTCCTTGGATTCTTTATCCATCCTGCTATCATCAATCACTGATTCCCAAAATTCACTCCCTTGAGACTGTAAGAAAGTCCGCATTTTTGCTTCCCATATATCAAAGTTCCCATTGAGCCTTGGAGCCTCATCAAATTGATTTTCTTCCATTTTAGTAGTAGAGGGAGACACATCCTTAGGAGGATTGGAGGCTTTCTTCCTTGACCTCGCCATTTGTGTTCTAAATGTCAACCTTCAAGATGTTAAGCTTTGAATGAAGGTACTGGCTCCACCCATTCTTGCACTCTTAAATATGCTTCAAATTACTTGTTTGTGTTTTTAAAAATCACTGACTGTCTTCAACAGTAACACAAAAAAAACTTGAGAAATACCTTTGAATCTTTCTTGGCTGAGTCTTCACTCTGCTGGAGAAGCTGCTGCAGCAAGAATCCTTCCTTCAGCTTCTTTGACACCTTCAAAGATCCTGGACAAGCTCTGATACCAAGTTGGGAATTTCTGATAATTCCAAACAAAATCTGAACAGAGAGACAATGCTTTGTTTTTACCACAGAGAATAATACTCTGTTTTAGCACAACGGGAACTAAATTTGTTTTACTGCAGACAGAGTTTCAGAAACACAAAAAAAAAAACTTCTATTCATTTATAAGCCTGACTGTTACAAAATAGGTCTTCCTCACACAAAGGGATTTCACAACTACTGTTACAAAAACATCTTCCTCACACAGAGCGATTACACCAACATAACTGCTTCAGACAGTTCCAAAAACTTCACTGTCTCTTCTTGGAAAAACTCTGCTCTGTTCCTTCTTACTTTGCACTGGCGTGCATTACAAAAACAATACTCTGTCTCCTCTAAAGTATCAACACTGCTGTGTAAATTCTTCTTACATTCACTCTGTTGTGAGTTCCCTTTTGTTCTCTCAACGAACAGCTACTTTTACGCTGTTGCGTGTATATTTCATTTCATCAGCAAAACAATGCATACGCGTTGCTGCGTATTCCCCAAAGAAAACATTCACACTGCTGTGTGAAAATTCTTCACTTGAGCACTGATGCGTGCTTCCCTTTTCGTTTCAACAAACAACAACTCTCACACTGTTGTGCCTCACTTGCATTTCATATGCAAACAACAAAAACTACATTCATATGCATTGCTGCGCTTCTACCCTCTCTCACAACAGAAAACCACAAAAAGACATTACATTCAACCTGTTGTAAGAACTTTCCTTACATTCGCTGCGGCGAGTTTCACTTTGCATTATGCAATAATAAAAAAATCATTACATATGCTACTGCGTATTCCTTTTTCCACAACAGAAATTACATTTGGGCGTTGCTGCCCTATATTGCAAAGGGATTAACGAAACTACCACTCTATTTCTATGTTGCTACATATTACATGTTTCAGAACAAAAAAAAACATTTCTTCACGCTGTTGTGTGCTCCATATGCTCGTGCTGCATATTTTCCCTCTTTCATTCGTGCTTTGCTGCGCTACAATTCATGGTCAACAAACAACTACAGAACAGGATATAACCTTTTGTTTTTACCTGTCATACTCCTGTAAAATAAAAACTTCACCTACATTTACTAACCCCAGTACATTTCAATTAATTTCTTTAATTACTTCAGCATGGCGGTAAATTGATTTAGTCAGCCTTGCATATGGTTTTAATAGTCATACAGAGGTCAAACAAAAATTCCCTTCACGTCACGCAACTTGCTGCAAGCCTGTACATCAACCGTTAATCTGCTTCTCATTAATCAGACGGCTGCTGGCAATATTGGGCGACCTTATTTGCTGAACGTTAAGCTCTGGGGAACAGCGGTTTTGGCAAGGACTGACCTGGACACACGTCAATAGGTGAGTGTGATCGGAGCCCCCACGAGAAATACCACTGATCCGGCAAGAGCGGTGCGAGGGATCACTGGCGGTTTTCAAAAACTACGTCGCGGTCACTGTCACTGCACTGCGGTTGAAATTAATATTTCAACACTCCCCTTTAATTTCAACTGTTGGGTTAAAATTACAGTTCCTTTTGCTTGCTCTTGGCATAAGCTCCTTAACATCCTTCACATCCAAATTGCTTGACATGTTGCTGTTGTAGCTACCATATATTCTATCTCTACTGTAGACAATGCTACAATAGGCTGTTTTTTGGAAGCCTATGAAATGGCTCCTGAAACATGATCTTCATCAAAGAATGTCTGTTAATCTAGTTCAGCAAGGATTTCATAAGGACCCGTTCACTAATAGCTTTAGCAATAATGATCAAGAATTACAGGGTCCCCTTAACTGTATGCATTGTCTCCTTTTGGCAGAGTCTTCTCAAAAAAAACTTAGATTATCGGGAGAGCTCAAGGGACTTTCGGACTATATTTCCTTCCTTCTCCATACTTGTGTAACTTCCTTCTTTTGCATGGTTCTAGCTTGTGTAAGAGCCCATGTTAAGTTACAATCACGTGCCATATGACCAATATTATGACACTTGAAGCATTTTACATTGTTCATGAATAAGATTTCATGATTTCTTCCTGTAAAATTGTTTCTTGGAGGTTGTCGGAGACTATAACATTTATCTCTATGAGACGCTTTACAGTGTTTTGCCATATGACCAAAGTTTGAACAAGAATAACAATAACCAAAACATGAACTTTGGTACCTGGGAAATGGACGTTTCCTTGATGTACTTCTGAAGCCTTTCTGCCTTGAGATCCTTTGATGATAACCATTCCCTCTTGCCTCTTTGACATCATCTACATTTCTTTTTGGAGATGGTTTTCTACTTGGAGCAAGATTTCTTCTTGGAACAGGATTTCTTCTATTGTAGCCTTGATTTTTCTCCTTGCCTTTGCTGGAACTAGGAGCATCACCATTTCTTTCTGGCTTCTTCACATCTCTTTTGCTTAAAGCATTTTCATTCTTGTTTGAGGGTTCACCTGCATACCCAAGTCCTGATTTATCAGATGGACATCTGTGATAGCTGAGCATGTCATCCAAGGCTTGAGAGCTCTTCAAGATTTTGTTCATCCCTTCAACCTTTTTTTCTGAGGAGGACAATCTCTTCTTCCAATCTTTCACACTCATTATTCTTATTGCAAGTTGTTCCTCAATTTCTTCCTTGCTACAAGTACCTTCAGCTGCTACTATTTTAAGGGAGATGATATCTGACTTCATTTTGAAGATTTCTTCATTCTTTGCGACTGCTCTCCATTCTCTTCTCAGCTCCTTGTGCCTATTTCCTGGCGTCTTGCAATTGAGACTTAAGGGAGGAGACCTCTACTTTGTACTAACCAATCTCTTCTTCAAGTTTGTTCACGCTCTTGTGCTTTTGTTCAAGTTGACTTGACAAGGTATTTTCCTGCTTCTTTGCTTTATTCAATTGATTTGTCATGGATATGACTTCTTCATGATGCTTCCTTTTGCTTTGATGAAATTCCTTCTTAAGCTTGGCAAGCTCTTCATCTCTTTCTTGTACTTGAAGCTTGATGAGGTCAACTTTCTTCCTTGTTTGATCTTGGTTACCAACTGGAGCTATCTTCTTAAGTGCCTCAATTTCCTTTTTCAAATTGTTATTCTCTTCCATGGCAGTCATAAGTTGAGCGAGGAGTTCTTCTACAAAGTCCCTTTCATTCTTTTCTTCTTCTATGATCGATTCAGGATCTCCTTATTGATTGATGGTCATGGTCAGTGCTCCTTTTGAGTGAAGGTCATGAAGTTTGTCCCATATATCCTTTGCTGATGAATATTTTCCTAGATTCTTCTTTACAGAATCAGGTAGCCCATTCAAGATTTCTTTACTGCTTTTGCATTGTACTCCTTGGATTCTTTATCCATCCTGCTATCAGCAATCACTGATTCCCAAAATTCAATCCCTTGAGACTGTAAGAAAGTCCTCATTTTTGCTTCCCATATATCAAAGTTCCCATTGAGCCTTGGAGCCTCATCAAATTGATTTTCTTCCATTTTAGTAGTAGAGGGAGACACATCCTTAGGAGGATTGGAGGCTTTCTTCCTTGACCTCGCCATTTGTGTTCTAAATGTCAACCTTCAAGATGTTAAGCTTTGAATGAAGGTACTGGCTCCAGCCATTCTTGCACTTTTAACTATGCTTCAAATTACTTGTTTGTGTATTTAAAAATCATTGAATGTCTTCAACAGTAACACAAAAAAAACTTGAGAAATACCTTTGAATCTTTCTTGGCTGAGTCTTCACTTTGCTGGAGATGCTGCTGCAACAAGAATCCTTCCTTCAGCTTCTTTGACACCTTCAAAGAGCCTGGACAAGCTCTGATACCAAGTTGGGAATTTCTGATAATTCCAAACAAAATCTGAACAGAGAGACAATGCTTTGTTTTTACCATAGAGAATAATACTCTGTTTTAGCACAGCAGAAACTAAATTTGTTTTGCTGCAGACAAAGTTTCAACAACACAAAAAAAAACTTCTATTCATTTATAAGCCTAACTGTTACAAAATAGGTCTTCCTCACACAGAGGGATTTCACAACTGTTGTTACAAAAACATCTTCCTCACACAGAGGGATTACACCAACAGAACTACTTCAGACAGTACCAAAAATTTCATTGTCTCTTCTTGGAAATACTCTGCTATGTTCCTTCTTACTTTGCACTGGTGTGCATTACAAAAACAATACTTTGTCTCCTCCAAAGTATCAACACTGTTGTGTAAATTCTTCTTACATTCGCTCTGCTGCGAGTTCCCTTTTGTTCTCTCAACGAACAGTTACTTTCACGCTACTGTGTGTATATTTCATTTCATCAGCAAAACAATGCATACGCATTGTTGCGTATTCCCCAAAGAAAACATTCACACTGCTGTGTGAAAATTCTTCACTTGAGCACTGATGTGTGCTTCCCTTTTCGTTTCAACAAACAACAATTCTCACACTGTTGTGCCTCACTTGCATTTCATATGCAAACAACAAAAACTACATTCATATGCGTTGGTGCGCTTCTACCCTCTCTCACAACAGACAACCACAAAAAGACATTACATTCAACCTGCTGTAAGAACTTTCCTTACATTCGCTGCGGCGAGTTTCACTTTGCATTGTGCAATAATAATAAAAACATTACATAAGCTGCTGTGTATTCCTTTTTCAACAATAGAAATTACATTCGAGCGATGTTGCCCTATATTGCAGAGGGATTAACGCAACTACCAATCTGTTTCCGTGTTGCTGCATATTACATGTTTCAGAACAACAAAAAACATTTCTTCACGCTGCTGCGTGCTCCATATGCTCGCGCTGCAAATTTGCCCTCTTTCATTCGCGCTCTGCTGCGCTACAATTCATGGTCAACAAACAACTACAGAACAGGAAAGGATATAACCTTTTGTTTTTACCTGCCATACTCCCATAAAATAAAAACTTCACCGACATTTACTGGCCCCAGTACATTTCAATTAATTTCTTTAATTACTTAAGCATGGCGGTAATTGATTTAGTCAGCCTTGCATAGTGTTTTAACAGTCATATGGAGGTCAAACAAAAATTTTCTTCACGTCACGCAACTTGCTGCAAGCCTGTACATCAACCATTGATCTGCTTCTCATTAATTGGACGGCTACTGGTAATATCGAGCGGCCTTATTTGTTGAACGTTAAGCTCCAGGGAACGGCGGTTTTGGCAAGGACTGTTGTGGACACGCATCAATAGGTGAGTGTGATCAGAGCCCCCTCGAGAAATACCACTGATCCGGCAAGAGCGGTGCGGGGGATCACTGGCGGTTTTCAAAAACTACGCCGCGGTCGTTGTCGCTGCACGGCAGTTGTAATTAATATTTCAACACCCTTGTCATTTGTTTTACCTCAAACATTTTAAAATTTAATTTTTATATAAAAAAATATTTTGTTATTTTCTTTAAATTTAGTAAAAATTATTTTCTATTTATAAGTTATATTACATTTATCAAATCAAAATTTATAATTTTGATAAAATTATATACCAGCAGGAAGGAAGAATATATATATATATATATATATATATATATATATATATATATATATATATATTATTTAAATTTTTTATATTTTTATTTTATCTAGGTGTACATCTTTTCACTAAACCAACCATGTTAAGTTATTGGACAGTGAACCAATATGTCATTCACATAAATCTTGTTCTAAGTTAAGACACATATCCAAGTAATAAAAGTGTAATCATTAGTATAAATATTTAATATACGAAAGTAACAAAGTAATGAGAATTTTTAAAGATATTCTAAAAAATAATTACATTTCAAAGAATTATTGTTCAGATCTTTTGGAAAAATCACATTGAGAACAAAGGGTCGTCGTGTTTCGAACCTAAATCAAGGTTCATCATAGGACTTGATGATGAACCTTAATTTAGGTTCGAAACCCATTAATCCTTTGTTCTCAATGTGATTTTTTCTTGAAGATCTCAACAATATATCATGAATCACAAAAGCATAAAATCTGAGATTTCAAAGAATTATTTAAATTATTAACTTGAAAAAAATAGATTTTATTTAAATTATTAACCTAAAATAGATAGATTTCAAATCTAACACTCAATTTTATGTAACCCTTGTGAATGTTTAATAGTGAGAAATAAACTTTGAATTAAAAAAAAATGAAGTATGATGGTGAAAAGGAGTGTCACTCTGTATTGAATCATTGATAAATAGTAACTAGTATACATATATTAATTAATTTGGCATTGGTTATCAATAACTAATTATTTTACTAGTTATTTATATTTAATTTACTTTTTTTTTTTATAATAATATATAAACACATTTAATAGTGGTGGTGTAGTTTAATTTATAAATAAATAGATTTTTTAATTAAAATATAATAAAACAATTTTAAAAAAATGTGATTTTTTGTTATTTAAAATATATTTTTAAATATATAAATAGATCAACACTTGAAAACTCCATAAACATTTAAATTTTACAAAATTAAATCACATAAATTTATAAATTTATAAATATTTACAAAATTTTTATTAAAATTAAATAATTCCATTCAAAACCTTCAAATTATTAACAAAATTTATTCAAAAGAATTTTACATGCTAATCAATTTAATATTTTAAAATACCAAACTTATTCAAAATTCTTTTGATCCCTAACTCTTTGCTTTATTCAAAATTCTTGTGATCCCTAACTCTGTGCTTTATTATTTCCATGGAATAAAATAAAAGAAGGGTGCAAAATGGCAAACAACCATCACAAAATATTTCGTGTTTCATGATGACACTAAACGTTCATGATGTTTGCTTTTGGCTAGTGATTTTGCATATAGTATTGTTCTGTTTTGTAATTTTCCTTATCTTTGTTGGTTTTATTTCCATGAGCGTCATTTTGTTTGGGATGATGGTTTACAAGATTGTAATAAAAAAATGTAATTGTTTTTTAATAAATCTATGTTGTAATTTTTAGATGTAAAACTAGGAAAAGCTATCACGGGTCAGCTGAGCACTCCTCTAACCTTCCCAAAGCTCCAAACTTGTAAATATATCAGGTCCAAAAACTAATAGAGTTGGCCTTATGGCCTTTCGACAGTTCCTCGAGATCTTATTCCATGAAAATGATGTAAAGAGAATGCATAGGTTTTTTTTCTGGGTATCCTTATTCTGATTTACAGATCTGGAATTAGAGAGACCGTTTAACTTCGCTGTTGTCTATAACATACTAGCCTATTTCAAAATTCGCAATTCTAAATGACTTACAGCTCTTTTTCCTTTTTTTCTGAGCATGCTTAGTCTGATTACAGATTTGGAATTGGACAGACTATTTAACTTGGCTGTTGCCCATTGACATATTTCAAAATTTGCAACCAAGATAAATTCCGTACTTCTAAATGACTTATATGTTATATTTAGTATTTTGTTTAGCCAAGATTAAACAGTAAGGTTTCATTCACCATTTAACCTGTATATATGCGGTAGATTAAAGGAAGAGTTGAATTATTTACAAAATTCTAAACATTTCAGTATTTATTTTGAGCTTTACGATGCTTCATGGTATAAAATAACAAATATTTTCACTTCTTTGGCCTTTTAGGTTGTTGTAAATGTGTTAGAAAACCTGCACAGATGAATCTAGCTAGTAAAAATTGAACACACAGCTTTGCAAAGCAAAAACACTAAAAGAAAATCGAAAGAACAAAAGAATGGTTCATTAAAAAATAGGTTACAATGCTCATGATATAGCATCACTAGGTGAAGATCCCAAAGTAATGCACTATAGTGGTGATCAATGAGAAGGCTCAACACCTACAACAAGCTCCAGAGATAGCTAGCCAGTTGTGGAGTGAAAGAATGAGCAAATCAGAGAGTAAATCATGCAGAAGAACTAACCAGTTGCGGAGTTAAAGAATGAGTAAATCATGCAAAAAAAATCTTGCATGTAGTCCCATGCTTTAACTAAAAGTGTGCATGTAGGTGTGTAGTAGTTCCAACACCTCCCCTGAACACCACTATGGGGAAAAATAGAAAATGGGCCCTGGCAACTAAGGCCAAAGGTCACCCAAAATACAGTGCAACTTGTACTAAAATTGAGGAAAGAGGGAAAACCTCGTGGGAAAACCCCCCTCAAAATACAATGTAATCAAAAGAAAAGAGGAAGAAAAAACAGTTGCTAAGCCACTGTGTCCTTCACTCCAAGACGATCGCATAGAGAGCGAAACTTCTGCTCAGTGAATGTCTTGGTGAAGATGTCTGCATTTTGTTCTACTGAAGGACAGAACTGAAAATCAATGACTCGATCATGTACTAAGTCTCTGATGTAGTGCATATGGATCTCTATGTGCTTCGTCCGCTACCGCTATACTGGATCCTTGCAAAATTTGAGAGTGCTCTGGTTGTCACACAAAATGACAATGGGCTGGTGGAACTGGACGCCCAACTCAGTGAGGAAGTGTTGTAGCCACAGAGCCCGAATGGTGATGTTGACTACTCCTCTGTACTCGGTCTCAACTGAAGAGAGAGCAATAGCAGCCTGCTTCTTGCTCAACCAACAAATAGGGCCAGATCCTAGACTGAATGAATATCTAGAGGTGGACTTGTGATCAATGTTGTCTCTTGCCCAATCAGAATATGTGAAGCGACGGAGATTCAATGTAGTGCCCGTTGCATAGTGAATCCCGAAGGTGATGGTGCCCTCGACATATCGGAAGATGCGCTTGGTAGCATTCCAGTGTAGCTCATGCGCCTCCTGTATGTATCTGGAAACCGCCCCTACTGCATATGAGAGACCGAGTCTGGAGTGGGTTAGGTACAATAAGCTCCCCACTAGCTATCGGTAGAGAGTGCTGTCAACTAATGGAGTGTCACCTCCATCCTCAAGGTGGACCCCAGACAGAAAAGGAGTTGGTGCTAGCTTGTAGTTAGTCATGCGAAATCTCTCGAGGAGATCCCATGCATACTTAGCGTGAGAGAGTTTGATGCCTGTGGCATCCTGGCTAATCTCAAGACCAAGAAAGAAGTGTAATGGACCCATGTCCGTCATCAAGAACCTATCATGCAATGCCCTCTTGACTATAGAAATGGCTGAAGCCGAGCTGCCGGTGATTAGGAGATCATCCACATACAAAACTAAGATAAGAAGATAATCATGTGTCCTGAGCATGTAAATATTCAGATCAGATTTACATCTTTCAAAGTTTTGTGATAAGAGAAAAGAATCCATCTTCGCATACCAGGCTCTCGGGGCCTGGTTAAGGTCGTAGAGAGATTTCTTCAGTCTGCAGACCAAAGATGAATCCTGAATGAAACCATGTGGCTGCTCCATGTAGATCTCCTCTGATAGGTCTCCGTGAAGAAAGGCATTCTTCACATCCATCTGATGTACTTCCTATCCTTGGGCAACCACAATGGCAAGTGTAAGGTGTATGGAATCCATCTTTGCTACTGGAGCAAAGGTCTCGTCATAATCAATGCCATTGTTGGAAGCCTTTAGCTACTAGCCTCGCTTTCCGTCTGGTGATTTACCCATCTGCATCACTCTTGGTCCTGTAGACCCGTTTGCATCAGACAAGTTTCCTTCCTAAAGGAAGGGGGACCAGATCCCTGGTCTGGTTCTCGAGGAGCGAGTTATATTCCTCCTCCATGGCGAACTCCCAAGATGGATGCCCAACAGCCTCAGCATAAAACTGTGGATTAGAATACTAAACCAAATGACAATGCGAGGATGGTGATGGTTCAGTGGCAGTGAGGACAAGAGGAGGCTCAATAAACTCTGAGCTAGTCCTCTGCAGATCAAAATTATCCCCCACAAGAACATTTCTAGCAGCTGGGTGGTCTTATGCATATATCTCACGTAAGCTCCTTGTTCTTTGATTTATGACAGGGGAATATGATTCACTGCTGGAAGCCCGATCTGGACTTGGATGTGGATCATCATTTGCATGCAATAGATTTGCATCTGAAGGCTCTGTCTTTGTATCTGCATGCTCTACCTCGGCATCTGCATGCTCTGTATCTGCATCTGAGTGTACAAAGTCATCATCTTGGACATGAAGTAGATAAAAGGTGTCTACATGCGGCAATTGAGGTGCATGCGAGAGACTTTCCTCAAATTTGACACTTCGCTCAATGATGAGCTTGTCTGTAGAGGAAATCAGGAGCTGGTATCCCTTCACACCATCAGGGTATCCAACAAAGATGCACTCAATGCTCTATGGATCAAGAGCTTTCCTCTTTTCAAAGGGGATCCTGGCCCATGCTCGGGAGCCGAAAACACGGAAGTGGGTGACCTCTGGTTTAGTGCCGCTCCAAGCCTCAAAGGGGGTCTAGTCCTTGACAAACCTATGAGGAGATCTGTTCTGAATGTAGTTAGCACAATTAAGTGCTTCAACCCATAGCTTATGAGGTAGTGACTTAGCATGCAACATGCAGGAAGCCATCTCTTTGAGAGATCAGTTCTTTCTCTTAGCAACTCCGTTCTGCTGCGGAGTGTATGGAACTGTGTACTGCAACTGTATGTCGGACTGAAGGCAAAGGTTCCGAAGTGCCGTGTTAACATATTCCCCCCCCATTGTCTATACGGAGGACTTTGATCTTTCTCTCTGACTGTGTCTCAACTAGTGCTTTGAAATCTTCAAAGTGCGCAAAAAATTTAGATTTGGCCCTGAGAAGATACACCCAAGTATACCGTGAGAAATCATCAATAAATGTAAGCACATACCTTGCTTTGTTGATGGAAGGATGAGGAAAAGGCCCCATGAGATCACTATGGATCAGATCTAGAGGAGAGGATGCTCTGTGAGTCTTTCCGATGTCAAACTTTTCTCTAGGATGTTTGCCAAGGACACACCCTTCACAAAATCCTTTGGAGAAACTAATATTTGGCAAGCCTTCCACCATCTCATTCTTACTTAGCTACTGCATATACCTGTAATTTAAGTGACCAAACCTCTCATGCCAAAGCCTACTACTATCATCAGCATGTGTAAGAAATAAGGAGGATTCAGATTCAATAAATTCAGAAAATGTATACAGTCTGGCTCCATTGTTTACCTCACCAGTTGCAATTTTGGAGCTGCTATGTAAATCATATATGTTCACTGCATCTAGAGTAATTCCACTCTCTTTCCGGTGCTGGAATGAGTGATCTGATAAACTGAAAGCAGTTTTACCGAAAGTTTTGGAACATGAATCACATCTTGAAAGCTTCCGTGTAAAAGTTCCACTCTACCTTTTTCGGTGACCTCAATAGGTGAGTCATCTCCCATGAGGATGGGAGGTCCTTTGCATGCATCCAAAGAGGAATAGACTTCCTTTGTAGCAGCCATATGATGTGCGATGCACCAGAATTTATAATCCATGCATCAGTAGAAGAATTAATTGCAACTAAAGCATGAAAAATATTACCTCTCCCGTGTGGTGGATCCTCAGTTTTCTTCTTGGCGCCTTGAGGGATGTGATCCCCAAGGTTGTGCTTTTGAAGGATTTCTGCCATTTGGTAAATTTGTTTCTTCATGCAAGAGGATTCTGGATGGAATGCTCTTTGATAGTAGGTGCATCTATTTCCTTTCTTCCCTTTCTCATTTCTCGAGCCAGAGGAGTCATTGAAGGGCTTGGTGTACCCTTCCTTCTTTGGATGGGAATGCGCTTTTCCCTTGTCTTTTTGCTGTTGATTTTTCTGACTTGAATCAGATCTATGATGTTTATTGTGGCTGCTATCATGCACAGCATGTGCATGCGCTTTTGGAGGTTTGATTTTCCCCATGCCAATGAGTTTATCTTGCTAAAAAATAAGGCACTCCATAAATTCTTCGAGAGAAGGCATAGTGTAGGATTTACCTATTGCGAGCCTTACTGAATGAAATGTAGACACAAAGACAAAGTATTCTGGTCCGAGCTTTGACATAATAGAGAGAATTTGGCGACTCTCCTCCTTGGATTTGTCAATTCCACAACCCT